>JAAGKR010000348.1:135431-212044 GCA_011419295.1 Clarias macrocephalus
GCTACAGTATATGGAGAGCATGTTTTTCCAGATTTATCCCCAAAGTAACAGATAACGCCGTACAGGAAAAATGTATAAACCAGATACTATCACAAATAATATGATTTTGTAGGATGTTATACTGGTTTTAAATAAGACATAAAAAGTCTGTGAATTTAACGCAATATATTTAAGATCATACAGTATGTCAGAAATGCAGTATTTTCTGGGTTTTATTTTACAAGAAATGAAACACTTCAGTATAATCGGTTAAGAGATCGTAATAAATACTCGGTGCTATGATGCTGTGATAAGAAGTGGATTTACTTTTATCACCACAAAGTGTTTTATTACTGCAATTTGTCAACAATTCAACATTTGTTCATTTTTTAAAGAACAAAACATCAGACTTTTTCGTACGTTGCACTTTTACCACATTTAAACCGTTCCCGTTATCACTGTAAGCTTTTCCGTAACTTTTCCTTGAAGTTAATAAGACAGAAAAAAAAAGCGTAAACCCTGCTGTAGTAGTTTTGTTGTAAAGGCTGCTGCCATTTTATTTCCTGATTTTGATTCATCCGTGTATACTGGGGTATGCAGTGTTAATTTTCCTCTTATCTTTTTTAGATTTCAGCTTTTTCCCTAGTTCCAGATAGATGTTTCTGCATTTCTGCAAAAATAGGTCTGTTCTAAGATGTTTAAGTCAACTTTCAGTTTCTCTAAATGTCTTTTAAAACCAATTTTAAATGAATCCATCAAAAATAAATGGCAATCAGAATGGGACCAATGCTTACATAATAAACTATATGAAATAAATCCTGGTGTTGGATCAAGACATACATTTCCTTTTAAAAACCGTTGGGATCACGTGACTTATACAAGATGCAGGATGGGACCCTCAAAAGCTACACACACACATTTTTACTGTCTAGGCAAAATCCACCACAATGTTCATCATGCAGAACCCAGCTGTCCATCAAACATATTTTATTTGACTGTAACTCTTTTACTCTCTTAAGGAATTTGTTTCATTCTGTTGACACTTTTACAAAGGTTTTTAAACAAGTAAATCCAAATGTAGTGTTAAAAAAATTTAAACATCTTATCTAGTTTTAATATTGAATAGAATAAATGACTCTCGCCATGAATATAGCCATAGAAGCTGGCATGGTGTTAAAAAAGAAGAAAGAAAGAAAGAAAGAAAGAAAGAAAGAAAGAAAGAAAGAAAGAAAGAGAGAAAGAAAGAAAGAAAGAAAGAAAGAAAGAAAGAAAGAAAGTACCATCATCAGCTGACTTTAAACCTGAGCAACTGAAGCAGCCCCCAGATCACAGCACTGCCTCCAGAGGCTCATACAGAGGCCACTATGCATGATGGGTTCATCACTTCATGCGCTTCCCTTCTTATCCTGATCGCTCTAGAACAGGGTCAGTCTGGACTACTAAGACCACACGACCTTTTCCCATTGCTCCAAAGTTCTTTAAGCTTTATGCTTCCTGAAGGACTTTTTTTTCTAATCAGCCTTATTAATACATGGTTTTCTTATGAATACACAGCGGTTCATACAAAATCCTTTGAGTTCTCATCAGCCCATGGAAATGTTTTTTTATTTTATTTTCACCATTAAACATACTGTAGGTTTTAATGATGAGTTGGACGCAATTCCAGATGCACAATGTGATGAAAAATAACAAGATTTATTTTTTCTTCCAATGATCAGGCAGTCTTTCTTAAAAACATTCATCTAAATTTTTCTTTTAAATCATATTCTTTATTAATAGGCTCAGGTACAATATACAAGCCATTGTAAGTCATAGAAATATGATAATGTGTTTGTAATAAAGTGAATTAATACTGTACATTTTAAACATATGATTTAATTTTTTTATTATAGCTAGAGCCACCATTATAGAAAGAAAAAAATGAACGTTTAGATTTGAGAATTTTACAGCTCAATGGTATTTTATTGCCTAGTCTTTTTTTTTTTGATCATTATCAATAAAAAAGGCACTCTGAAAAACAATCACTAGTCTGAGTATAGTTTTACTGCTTAACTATTAATAATGCAATATGCTGAAAAAAATTTTGTTGCAAAATCTGAAGAAAAAAAAATCTGAATTTGAAAATAAAGGAAACGTGTGACGAGACAGTATCGGGAAGAAGAGTTAGCTAATATACTGTCATCGGTCAAAAGGTTAACACAGTGACTTGAAGGTTGAACTGGTATGCTGAGACTGTAAGTCACTTTCACACTCATGTTCTTTAACGTAAAGAAAGGAGGACTTCCCCTTTTAGAACCTATATCCATACACAAAGAGTTTGGAACAATTTTTAAACGAATTGTGCAAATCGCAATGAAACAATATGTGATAATGTGATATGGATTTCTTGTAAAGGATGTTACATTAATCATTAATCCATAATTACAGCATTCAAATGGGAAAGGACATTTGAATATTGTAATTATGGATTAATGTAACATCCTCTACAAGAAACCCATATCTTTAATTGTGAGCTGAATAGAAGATTTGTGTGTTCCAGTCTTTAAAAAAAGTCTCTGATTACCTCTGATAACAAAGTCATGCAGTAACATGACATGAAAATGAGCGAAAGTGTGAAACAGAAGGAAGCTTGTGATACTACACTCAACCCCCCCCCCCCAACACACACACACACACACACACACACACACACACACACACACACACACACACACAAACACACTGTCTCACTCTATTACGCAATAATGAGAAGAGAGAACCGTGCTGTACAGATAAACGTTACGACACACAGCAGCTTGGAAGAATATCTTACTAACTTCATAACCTGAAATCACTCAGTTTAATTCAATATGCTTTTTATCATCATGTCTCAATGAGATTAAGCTATTATTCATTTACTGAACACACTGTGAAACCACTGCACAAGTATCACACAAAAAAAAAAAAAAAAAAAGGATTAAGAGGATTTGGTTTGTCTCATAGTAACACACGGTGTCAATGTTCAGAGATTTTTTTGATGATGTGGTAACAGCGCAGGAAATGAAGAATGCATCGGGTCAAAGTGAGATCTGCATCGGCCAGAGCATTATTACATTATCATTAAGGTTTCGTAGAACATTATCAAAACATTGCAATTCTAGGAAGGTTTGGTTTCCAGGAACGTTTCCTGGGCGTCCGGGCAACATCTGAAAGAGTGTGCGTAAGAGTGAATTAGTAATTAGTTCTTACTGTATAACGCTACTGTGGCATTTGTAGCTGTAGGATCACTATAGGAATAATGTTTCTGTAACCTTACACAAACCGTTTCTACAATGTGATGTAATAATGGTTATTCTGCCACGCCGATCTTGAATGCCTGACTCTGATTGACCAGAACGTGTTGCTTCAGTAAGGAATAAACACTTTACTGCTGTTACAGGAAAATAATCAGCGACAGGGTTAGGGTATGATGAAGCGTACCATGAAGAAGAGTTACTGTTTCCACCACAAAGAGGAATATTTTCACGTAACAGCATGTCCTAAAATCCTTTGCTGATCATCTAGTACACGGAATAGTCTGTGATTAAAAATTGATCAACAAATGGCAGTATTGAAATCTTTTTGATGATAACCTGAGGCGGGAATCGAACCCAGACCCTGAAGGTGCGAAGTGACACTAAACCACCATGATGCCATGCTATTCGTTTAAGTTCCAGTCAGTGACTACTTAGGGCAGGGATAGCTTAGTGGTGAATGAATTGGCCTAGTGATCAGAAGGTCCCAGGTTCAAACCCCACTGTCGGGCCCTTGAGCAAGGGTAATGTCAAATGTAAGTCCTTCCGGATAAGGACGTTTAAAGTTTTTGTTAAAGAACCCTAATTAAGCTTTAAGAAATAGGCACGATAGAAGCAGCAGAAGAAAACCAACCTCTCACACAATAACAAAAGGAGAGAAACATACTGTAAGTACATTAGCTCACAAAGGAGCACAAAGCAATGTAAATAACATTCTGAAAGACCTCGAATCGATCAAAGATATAAATA
This sequence comes from Clarias macrocephalus, assembly GCA_011419295.1. NCBI lineage: Eukaryota > Metazoa > Chordata > Actinopteri > Siluriformes > Clariidae > Clarias > Clarias macrocephalus. The sequence continues at coordinate 139,433 of JAAGKR010000348.1, forward strand.
CACACGGAAGCTCTCATCTTTAAAGCCATTAAAATAGAAACTGGAGCCAAACTCTCTTGGACGTATGTTGGAAAGGAAGTAATCAGGGTAGAGGCATTTGTACAATAGGAAGGCGCAGGCCGTGGCCCCCTCACCAGCCCTTAGAGGAAAAGTGCTCTCGCGTTGCCAGGACGTAGCCAATCACTCAGACCTTCATGGAGAATAGTTTTAGAAAGAGCAATTAGCCGATCTCCCATCCTCAGGCTCAGGGAATCGTGTTTAAAATATAGACAAAAGGGCGATGAGGCTTCTGGGAAAGGACATAACATCTCCATTTTAAAAAAAAAAAAAAGAAAACAATAAAGGGCAGAGTGTACCACTTGCACAAAGAGTGCTGAGAGGTTCATGGAAAGTTTACTAGCATTACACTTTGTTTACAGAAAGAGTATTATTGACTCACACCTTAGGAACTTGGACCGCCCGAACATGCTCTCCCTTAACACAGCTGGCATCACAATGCCACCTCTGCCTTGAAATGACTTTTACAGCATAGTTTCTTTTACCAGCGGCATTAAAGGCCAAAACTATTTGGTTAAAAGTGAGTACGTAAATATTTGGATAAGTATTTCCAAGAAATTGTAACCGAGACCCAAAAACATGTCTGGAATGATAGAAAAGCAGAAACGGTGTACTTTTGTACTCTGTGTTAATCTGGTTAATGTGCTCCTAACAAAGCACAATTGATCCAGCAATGATGATAAAAACAAACCGTAGTCCTGAAAGCATCCTATAGTAGGATTCATATCGATTCATATTGATTATGATTTTTGCATTTAGCTACTCTTTTAATTTAAACGAAGCAGGCAGTTCACTGATCCACGGTGTCTCTCACATTAATCGATGAAAAGCATGAGATTAATTGTCACACATTTCAGTCCTGAATCAAATGACATATTACTCAACTAGCTGTTCATATGACTCATGTTCCATCATGTAATCATGCTTGCAGGAATTCCTTATCGATCTGTTTATTCATGTGGATGTGACAGAAATGGTCGATGATGGTGGTTAATAAACAGGACACGGGAACATTTTTTTTTTCTGTTTATGGACTTTTTATTAAGAAAAAATACACATGTACAAAAAGTTTTACTCTTATTTACAGTAGGAATAATTTGCCTATTTCAGGGATATGTTAGGGAATAAGAATAGTTTAGTGCTACTTTAGTGAGGTCAAATTAAAAACTCATTAAAAACAATAAATAACAAAACATAAATGTAAAATTAAAAAAATAAAATTCAGAACTAAAGATTTTTCTCTGTAATTTCTCATTGAACCAATTATTGTAAAGTTAATGCACATCACTGCACTTTTTATCAGATATATTTAGTTTTACATCACTGAAATTATTTAAAAATTGCACTACAAAGTACTTTTTAACATTTGATATCCTGCGTAGCCCTAAAATGGACTATATATATATATATATATACTTTATATTAGCAAGACGGGCCAGAATCGCACTCATAGCCAGCATCTTATTGCCCCTTTCTAATTATATTCTGTCTTACATTTTTACTTTATTACTCCTCCTGAGTGACTGGGTCATCACATAAATGTCACTGCTAAATGCACCTGCTTTCTCCCACAGCATTTGAGACGACCAAAACCGGGCCAAAAGGGCAGGATTACACTTATAGCAGCACATCAGGCACACTTGATAGCACAAGTGATTTAAGGCACCAGTAAAAGCCAGACCTACAGACTTCAGGGTTTTAGGAACATAGCATCATACCTATTACAATAAATGAGCAGGCCAGCTGAAATATTTCACTCAAGTAGAACCAATTATTATAAAAAGCCTAATTTGTGTTACTTAAAAAAAAAAAAAAAAAAAAAAAGTGGTGCTAAAATAATATTAGATCCGTCTGGACCTAATATTAGAAAGACATGAGAATAATCTGGTCTTATAAGAAGTGAGAGTTCAGTTTTGAGTAGTTTTAAACATAACTGAAACTATAATTGAAAATATGAAATTAGATTTTTGAAATTTGAAAGTTGATTAAATTGAGTTTAATTTTTTTTTGTTCAAATTGTATGTTTATATCTATGATGTATGGCTACCTGCAAGAGTCCAGCAAGAAATTAAGAATGAAAGGGTAAAATACGATGCAAATGCCAGACAGCATAATAATACAATGGGAACTAGCATTCACAGAGGAAATAGCATTTAATTTTAAAACTGTTGTGTGGTAAAATTGGTATAAATCCGCAGGCACTAGACTAACCCAAGAAAGGGCCTCACACGACAAGTGCCAATTTAACCTCTGACAGTGATGATTATAATTATTATTCAATCCATCCATCTAAGAACCTCTGTAGTCCAACTAGCGACTCTCGATGGTGACCAATGTGTTTATTCCAATTTTTATGACTGTAGTCGACCTCCGGATAGCATTCACAAACTACGGGCAATTTGGGAACACTAATCAGCCTGATCTGTAAGTTTTTGGACTGTGGGAGAAAACCAGAACACCTGGAGGAAACGCATCAAGCATAGGGAGAACATGCAAACTGCACTTACACACACCTGAGGCAGGAATCAAACCAGGACCCTGGAGGGGCAAGGTGCTAACCGTGCTGCCATTATTATTATTATTATTATTATTATTATTATTAGTGGCAGGATTGGCACCTTGTCCAGGGTGTACCCTGCCTTGTACTGCAACACATCTGAGGTAGGCTCCAGGCTGCCCAAAAAGAAGAAATAGAAAATGAATAATGAATAAATGAATAAGTAATAATAATAAAATGTTATTAGTATTTTGATTTCATACTTGCTATATAAATTTATTAGAAAATTGGTTGAAAGATTTCGACATGACTAAGTACTTGGTGCCCTCTAGTGATTCAACTTTGCCATTACATTAATCCCGGAACTGAAAAGTCCGGAACTGAATATTTTTCTTTTTTAGTTTCTCATCGAACATGTTTTTGCAACGGACAGCCACGAACAGGTAGCGCGTTGTAACTATTAAGAATGTAACTTTTTTTTTATTTTACAGAAATGTAATTATTTGCTAATTGACCAGTGTAAAACTATCAAAAAATCATACATCTAGATATTTACTAACTAATTTGCTTTTGAGTCTATTTTAAATAGAAATACGCAAGAAAACGTATTTGTACACAGCAAGCTGAATGGATCCAGTTTGACTGAGTTACACTGCTCATTATTTTTATAAATTGCATTCAGGTGAGTTTTTTTTTTTATGTATACGTAATATATGCATGTAACAAATCTCAGTATTTTCAAACTAATTCAAACAATTTTACTACATCATACATGTGATTTTTTTTGTCTCATAGTTTGTTTTTGTTATAAATTAAAAAAAAAAATCAGTTTTTTAACCAAACCTTCTTTAATCTCTGTCTTAATACAGGTTGTTTTTTTAACAATCACTTTTTAAACACCATCATGATCTCGGTTGAAGCTGGTCTCTACATTGGCTCTGTGTCAGATCTTAAGGATCCTGAAGCCCTCACCCTCAAAGGAATCACTCACATCCTCAGTGTGGACTCTGAACAACCAGAGCTGTCTGGGTTTCACACCAAATTTGTCCATGCGCTGGACGACTCATCCACAGATCTTCTTAGCAAGCTAGACAGCTGCATTGAATTTATCAGTGATGCCCTGAATGCATCCTCCTCCTCCTCCTCCTCCTCCTCCTCCTCAGAACCAGCATCCACATCATCTGTTCTTGTTCACTGGTAGGTTTAAGCAGTTTTAGTACCTGATGTTTTTCTTTGGGTTTATTATGGGACCAAAATTTTATTTAGTAAAGATTTTATGTTATTGTGATAGCTAATATGATTGTAATTCTCTAAATTCCTTTTTCCTTTAGATATAACTTTTTCCTTTATATTGTGTTACAATTTGCTCCAATCACACAGGATGCTGTGCTGCCTGCCAATGTGTGAATAGTTTAGCGCACGCCACGTGTAGGGCGTGGCAATATTTTACACAAACACAAATTTTACACGAGTACAAACCATAAAAAACAACAAATAAATTAGAAAATATATGTTTTTTGGAGTCATTGTGGCGATACATGAATGACCACACAGTAATTCTGAAACATCACGCAACTAATTCCCCATACTGTATATAGACTCGTGGGGAATATCGCTACAGTGGCTTCAAAATCACATTTTTAAAATGTATTTTTAATTTATATATGTTTGTATTTTAGGTGGTAAAATGTTGCCATTCCTCTATAATCCTACAGGTGGCGTGTGGAAGGGTCAAATTATTTAAGTTGGTTTAGAATTGTAACAAATTCTAAAGAAGAAATTAATATAGAATTGGGATATTCTGTATTAATTATATGTTGCTCTTCCCCTATGATCCTACAGGTGTTGGTCTAAACGATTCATACATTGGAAGGCAGCACAACATATTACGTGGCAGAAGCGAATTACATAATTTGCTATGATTGTGTAGAATTGTAACAAAAGCTTAAAAACCTAATCAATTAATAAAAAAAAACTTTTATTTCATTTCAGTTAATTTTGAATCACAATTCTAATCAAATCAGCACTTAGGTGGTCCCTGGTGATTCCCAACCCTTGTATTTAGACATAGTATGTAGATGGGATGCACAGATCTAAGAACTAATTTATATACTATATATTTTGATTTATATAAGAATTTAGTATGGTCTGAACTGGAAGGTTTGTTTGCTGTTTTTGGTTCATGTTAAATATGGTATGGGGCTTAAAAAAATGAGAAAAAACAAGAACAATGTCACTTGACCTAAAAAACAAAACAAAAAACTCCTGTTTGTCTGTACTGATACATTGATGGATGAATCAACTACACTTTGTTCCTCATGTAGAACCATAAAAGTATTTAGATAAATAAATTTATTAATATATAGATACTTTATCGATTAAGAAAAAAAATTCTGATGGATAAAAGACTGAAATGTTGGTTCGTAATGAGTTCAGATTTGATTGCCGATCTGATCAACGCATGTTTTTATACATGCTCTGAATATGTATGGAGTTGATTTGCACAGCATAGAATCGACAGAAAACTAACTTTCTTTAAACCAAATTGTCATCCTGCGGTGATGTATGTTGCTCAGCAACAGAAATATTTAGTGAGCCAGCTTACTTCCTGAGATTGCTTTAGGTAACCTCAGCATCAGGTATCAATTCAGAGCTGTAATATCAGCAATAAATTGCTAAAAAAAACAAACAAACAACAAAAGCAATTTATAAAAAAATATCATTCATACCTGACTTGGATGGGATCATGCATGTGGACACACTAATGATGTGATTGTTAAATAATAGATTGTTAAGAAAATCTGTATTCTTTTCTTCCATGAAATCATTTATTCCTCCTTCTTGTTAGTCATGCAGGTCAGAGTCGGAGTGCTGCGATCATCACTGCTTATTTAATGAAGTCGCAAAAGCTGAGTGTACAGGAGGCATATTCCAAACTCCAGCACGTCAAACCTGATGTCCAGTAAGAATGGAAAGCTGTTTATCACATTCTTACAATAAAAACCTTTGCTAGAGTAACATTTTGAACGACTGGCTTTGTGTGTTTTCAGGATGAATGAGGAGTTTCTTAATCAGTTGACGCTGTATGAAGCTATGAACTGTCAGGTAGACACCAGCAGTGTGTTATATAAGCAGTTCAGACTGAAGAAGGTTACTGAGAAATATCCAGGTACAGTACATGTCATCTTTAAACTCTTTAAATCGTGTTTTCCTTCCTGCTTGTGTCCTTGTTATTCCATTTCATTGCAAATATTTTAAACATTTCATTTACAAGGGTGCAAGTGCTGAACTGTAAAGAGAAAGGAAAAGAAATCTTTTAGAATGAAAGACATCACCATAAAGTAATTTTTAAATAAAGGTTTATTCGAGACAGTGGCACTAAAGAATAGACAGGAGGCAGAGCTGGAGGGAGCAGACATGATTATGTTAAGGTTCTCTTTGGGAGTGACAAGGATGGTTAGGGTCAAGACTGAGTCCATCAGAGGGACAATCCATGTTAGATGTTTTGGAGAGAACGTCAGAGAGGCCAGATTGAGGTGGTTTGGACATGTTCAGAGGATCGATTGTGAATATATCAGTAGAAAGGTGCTGAGGTTGGAACTGCCAGGCAGGAGGTGTAGAGAAAGATTTGTGGATCTAATGGGAGAGGACATGAAGCTATTTAGTGTGAGAGAAGAGGATGCAGAGGATAGGGTTAGATGGAGGCAGATGATTCGCTGTGGCGACCCCTGATATGGAACAGCCGAAAGACGAAGAAGAAGAATATTCCAGATGTGTAAGCCGTTGCTGTTCTCAGAATTTTTGGCATTGGACTACACTAGAAAGGGGATTTTGAAGGTGAAAGGCAGATTGAAGTCTGTTAACAATAATCACATTGCTGTTTTGTTAGTAACAAAGCTGAGCCTGTCATTTATTTGAATCTGTAAAAATTAGCTTTTGACTATTTTACCTAATTTTCTTACACTACCAGTCATAAGTTTGGACACACCTTCTAATTCCATGGTCTTTCCTGATTTTTTAATTTTTTTATTATTATTATTTTTAATAGAGTATTGTTCTAGAATGTACAAAATTAACCCAAACTTTTGACTTGCGCAAAAAACAACCCAACAAATATTTATTAGACCTGTCTAATGTGTGGGGGAAAAAGACATCACAGAAAAAAACTGCCCAGTCTAAGGACATCTTCATTGTCATCAAATGGAACCGTGTTCAGTCACCACAGCATCCCAAGCAGACCATATGAGGCCTACCCCAAGGCCATTTAGAGCTTCATAGGTCTGTAGGAGTTACTGTATGATCAGAAAACTTACTTTTAGCTGCACGTAGTCCTAGTAGAGTACTTCTCTCTTTTAAGGATTAAGTGGAAGGAAATTTATAAACATCCGGTTTCTAATGTTCTCAACAAATTTCTCAACTTTATTAAGCTGTTTTTTACTTATCTGCCTTTGCAGCAAAGCATCTGAGTGTCTGAGTGATATGCTGATCAGGTGTCATCAGCATACCAGTGGAATCTAATACAATGCTTAAGAATTATGTTATTCAGGGACAAAATACAGTATTTGGAATTTCTTTTGCGATCAATTAAGTATCCATCCATCCATCCATCCATCCATCCATCCATCCATCCAGAGAGAAAATAGCAGTGGGCCTAAAACAGAACCCTGTGGAACACCAAACTTTACTTTAGTACATTGAGAATAGTTTCTTGATGGAGTAGTACTTTTGTTAGAACACTTATTACTGAGGTATATAATCATGCATCATGTAACATTCTCACTATTTTAGAGCTTCAGAATCTTCCCAGAGATGTATTCGCAGTCGACCCTGCACAAAGCCACAGCACTGAGGCCATCTACAGATGCAGAAAGTGCAGGTGAAATCTGCACTTTAATTGCATTTCACTTCCCTTCCTATTGTTGTCTTCGCAACGTCCGCCTGAAGTGTGTATCTGCGGTTTTCCTTTCTAGACGCACACTGTTCCGCCACTCCAGCATCCTCACTCACTGTGTAGGCAGTGGAGCAGCTGCTTTCACACATAAGAGGGCAAGCGGAGGACAAGCTGCGGGTAATCAGAGCCAGTGCACGTCGTACTTCATAGAGCCAGTGCAGTGGATGGAGGAGGCACTACTGGGGGTCATGGATGGACAGGTAAACCGATGCTTGCTATTACTCTCATAATAATAGTATTATTATTATTATTATTATTATTATTATTATTATTATTATAGGTAAAACAATACTGATGTTAGTCTGACATTACAGCAAAAGTACACATACACTGTGGTCAGATGTCATGCTATAAGTTTATGTGAATGATTGTGAAGTTGAAGGAAAATGATAAATAGTTTTTAAAATGTTTTACACAATAAATATTTGAAAAGTGTGGTGGGCATTTGTATTCAGCCCGACAGTTACACTACAGACTTTTGGGCTATGTCTCTGCCAGCTTTTCACATATGGAGAGTGAAATTTGTGCCCATTCATATTGGATGGAGAACGTCTGTCATGCCACAGATTTTCAATTAGATCTGGACTTTGACTGGGCCATTATAAAACATGAATATGCTATGATCTAAACAGTTCTATTGTAGCTCCGGCTGTATGTTTATAGTTGTTGACATGCTTTAAGGTGAACCTCCGGCCCAGTCTCAAGTCTTTTGCAAACTCTAGAAAGTTTCCTTCGAAGACTGGCCTGATGAGCTTCCCTGTCTTTGCTGAAGAAAATCATCTCCACAACATGAAGCTGCCACCACCATTTTTCATGGATGGTGTTTGCATGTAGGCCAAAAAGTTACATTTTGGTCGTATCTGACCAGACCAACTTCTTTCACATGTATCCCCCCCCCCACACATGGCTTATCGCAAGGTGCAAACAGAACTTCTTAAGTCTTTCTTTTAACAATGGCGTTCTTCTTGCCACTCTTCCATAAAGGCCAGATTTGTGGAGTGCACGACTAATAGTGGTCCTGCGGACAGATTCTCCCACCTGAGCTTTGGATCTGTGCGGATTACCATGGGTTTCTTGGCTACTTCTCTGATTAATGCTCTCTTTGCCTGGCCTGTTAGTTTAGGTGGAGAGCCAGGTTTGCAGTTTTGCCAGGTTTTAATTTTCTGATAATGGATTGAACAGTGCTCTGTGAAATGTTTAAAGCTTGGGAAATTAGTTTTTGTGTTATCAAATAAAATTATGAAGTAAAATTATTATTAAATAAATATATAAAATTATTATTATTATTATTATTATTATTATTATTATTATTATATTAACTTTGCCTTACAAGACTGACACAACCATTTCTCAATAAAGGAGGTGTAATGACCTGTCATGGCAGCTTGTGTCATGCTTGTGTCCTCATGGCTTCAATGCCAGCTAATGCTTCTTCTGTACTAACGCATTTGATAAATGCTGTCTTGCAGCTCCTGTGTCCTAAGTGCAGCTCTAAGCTCGGTTCTTTTAACTGGTACGGAGAGCAGTGTTCATGTGGCCGCTGGGTGACGCCCGCCTTCCAAATGCACAAGAACAGAGTGGATGAAATCAAACACATAAACGTAGCAGCACTTAAATGACACCAGCAAATAGGCAATCACACAAATAAAGACATATATTGTTTAATAATTTTGTAGTGTCTTCATTTGTTATAAAAACATATTTAGACGGGAATATATTTCATGTCTGTTGTAATAGAAAATAACATTTGAACCCTTTTTTTTTTGGAGACCGTGTACAATGGGCTTTTGTACGCAGCTGGCAGGTTTATACAATCAGTATCTACTTTCACATTTAATCCAGTAGATGGTGCCACATTTATATTGCCCGCATGTCCTGGACAAATTTACACAATTGGCTATCTTACGGAACCAAAAGTCCAGAGGGAGGAGTCGGATCGACTCCAGCCCCTTTTATCAGAGTCTAAATTCGCTATACTGATCATGAAGTAATTTTATTTAATATTGAAGGAACTCTGAAGATTATACTGGAAATAGTATTCAATTAATCCACTTAGTATGGTAAATAGAAAAGGCATGTAAGGGGTTATACTGTTTAAAAAGAAGGACATGTGGGGCAAAAGTATTTATTCCTAATTGTGCAAAGTGCAGTAAAGCGAAATACGGGAGTTTGATTATGTTGGCATAAAGAAAGCAGGATATTTCTACTCTTATCTGGAATGGAGTTGATTACCTGAGATGTTTGGTGTTTGAACATGATTTAGACTATGAGGCTAATACAGGTAACAAGAAAGGTGGGCTTATCCTGTAGCTTTTGATTTAACACTAAGCAAAATGTAGCTGAAGATCATCACAAATTTACTTTAGACTGAGTTGAGTTGTTCAGAATATGAAACAATGTGTGTCCTCAGCCTCTGGTGACTTGTTGACGTTTGAGAGTCTGCTAAAGCCTGTATAATTACAGTTCTGTCTGCTTGGGCAGGTGAGTGTACCTGACTAATTCTTAGAAGATGCTGTGGCTTGATTCCAAGTTCCTATTACAATCTTTAGTGTCTGGTTTTAAACATGAGCATGTGCAAATATATGTGAAGATACTGTAGAAATATCCATATGACTTATCCAGAAGTACCTATAGAGACATGAAGAATCATTGTCCAGACTGGAGAGTTTAGCTCAATCAAGAAAGTAGGAAGCATTAGTCAAGAAGCCAAGCAGGGTGTTAATCCAACAAAAAATAATTAATCATCATAAAACTACCAGAGAGTATGTAAATCATAATACAAGAGCCAAATTCATAGTCAATGTCTAGGGAAAAATCCAATCATAAATTGATGAATCCAAAAATATAAGCAAGAGTCAAAAGACAAGTAAACAGGCAGGATCATGAAACCAGGGGTTTGATCAGAGAATGTGAAAAGCAGAGTTAAGGCGCTACATGATGAAAAGTAAGAGCAGTCTGGCAATGCAGTGGTTGATGATCTTAGAATTGGCCCCATGTGGTAGGTCGGTGCTGCTGAGTGGCATCTGTCTGTCTGTTGTTTGAAGATGGAAACATTGTGAGGAGGTATGTGTTATCACTTAGGTTTGGAAACCCCGTAACAAAATCCAAAGCTATGTGGCACCATGGTCTATGGGGAACAAGAAGAGGTCTAAGGTCCCAGCTGGGAGGTTGTTGTTGGACTAATTTCTGGAACAGCCATCACAGGCAATGAAAGACAGACAAAAAGTGTCATTCTAACTCTCTCTCTTCTCCTCTCCTCTCTCTCCATCTCCGTCACACGTCGCACCTGAGCTGCCAGTGATTCAGACCCCATTGGTCCTGTCTGACCTGTCCTGATGCCTTACTTCTGGTTGGAGATCTCATTGCATGGATGCCCTATGTTGTCTGCTTAGGCTGTGTGGTGACTGGGGATGGTTTCACTTTGCCATAAAGACGGTCCTGGCCTTGGATGATGCAGAAAGTGGTTCTCTGAAGACTTCTGACTGTAGTCGCTTAATAGTTCAGTACATGAATTTCCTACAGTCTACCTGAGCCTCCAATGATGAACCTGACACCATGTTAACTTAAATACATCAACTATTATATTGATCTTCCAGCCTTCTAACACACAGTCTGCAAAACGATTCCTGCTATTTCCCAGATAAGGATTGGTTAACTCTTGAATCTGGTTCCTCTCGAGGCTTCTTCCAATTGCCATCTTAGGGAGTTTTTCCTTGCAACCAGCACTTGATTTAATGCTTGTTTGACCTGGTTCTTAATATCCAGCAAAGCTGCTCCTATGAGGTATTGTGGTGGCAAGATAGTCAACTCAGAAGAAAATTGTTGGAAGAAAGCATCTGTTTTGGCCTTCTTGGAACCGAATTGATAGGATAGAGAGAAGTTGAAACAGGATGACAACCTGGATTGACATAAGTTTAATCATTTGGGGGATTTGAGATAATTTAGGTTCTTGTGGTCTCTGGACAAACGTGAGATCTCAACCCCTTCAAATCAGACCCTTTATTCTTCCGATTCAAGCTTGACTGCTAATAGGTCCTGGTCACCTATGTCACAATTTGTTGTCTCTCAGCAATCTCTGACACAAAATAGGTCCTACTCCAGAGTCCGTAGCAGCCACAAATAAGAGGGAAGGATCTGGTTGCATGAGGACGAGCAACCTTAGAGAATAGGCAACCATAGAGGAAACGGCCCCAGTCACCACATGCATCCCAAGCAGACAACACGGAGCATAAATGCGACAGCATCTCCAACCAGAAGCAGGGCATCAGGACAAGAGGTCCAGAAGGCAGAGGGGGTCTGGATCACTGGCAGCTCAGGAGCGACACGTGTAGCACGACAAACCTGTTCTTTAGAGATATTTTCTGGTAGATGCAGTCAGAGAGTCAACTACAGACTATGGCAGATAATATTTGCTGGGTCAATCTGGATCTCAGACTGGGCAATGGTAAATCTAAGGAAAGAAACTGTGTCACGATGGAACTCGAACATTTTTGCCTTATCATAAAGCTAGTTCTCCAACAGTCTCTGGAGTATCTGGGGGCAGGTAGCTTATGTTCTTCTAAGGATTGGAAAAAATTAAAAGTTAATAAATTAAACTGCCATCCAAATAAATGTAGAGAGAGAAATTAAGGAAGTCTCTGAGCATGTTGTTGACTAATGACTAGAAGACGGCAGGTGTATTAGCCCGTCCAAATCGCACCACAGGGTATTCGTAGTGCATGGAAGGGGTGTTAAATCCCCTCTTTTATTCGTCTGCCTTGCTGATTCTGATGAGATGATAAGCATAGGAAAGGGATATGAGCATACTTCATCCTGAAACTAGGCACAAAGATCTCCATTTAAGGATTGCATATTTGGATCAATCAAAATGTATGTTGTGGCATGTCAGCCAAGGGCATCCAGGAATGAAGGAGGAGTGTGCATCCTCCATAATAGTCTAGGGTGTCTAATGGTTACTGAAATTGTAAGGGTAACTGGAACTATTTGATGCATGATGGATAGCAAGAGGCTGCCATCTAGAGCCCAAACGGATTGTTCAGACATTGAGTGGGAATACAAAATTCCTTAGCGTTTGTGGCAGAGTAAAGATATTGATTATTGATTATTGATATTCTTCAATGAGGGAGTGAAGAATATGAAGCCTATTTCCTGGATGATAATGACAGGGAGGAGTGAACTTTGACTAGGGGATTATCTTTGGGTTGGCCCATCCAGAGCCCCTAGGTTCACCAGAGTGCCTTTTAACTGGCACTGGAGACAAATGCACCCAGCTTGACTACAGTAGAACCATGCCCCTGACTGAATCCAAGGTTGGAAGTCATTGGGAAGATCCAGGTTTTTCCAATCTGCATAGGATCTATGGCACAAATAGAGAGAGTACACCTGACGCACTAAATTCATAATGCTGCTAAGATGATTGGGAAACTCCTGATTTATTAATTATTCCTTAACAGAATCCGAGAGTCAAGGACAAAGACAAAGAATCCTACAGGGCTTGGGCATCCTAGTTAGTGGGTGCAGTAAGAGTGCCAAACTTGCAGAGTGGGTCCCTTGACAAAGCTCCAAGTGTCTTGCTGTTTTTTTGCCTGAATGAGAACTCCTCATATTCTCCATAGAAGTCTTAAAAGTTGAGCAACAGGGATCATTGGCATCCCATAAAGTGGTTCCCCATTAATGAGCTGTTACAGTGAGGAAAGTGATAATATACACTACTCTCAAGAACTCTGTAAAAAAAAAAAAGATGAGTCTTGGAGTTTGAGTAGCAGTGAGCATAGCTATAGAAAGGAGTGAGAAGTTCCATACTTCCAGAACTGGAATCCAATGATCAGAAGTGAGGCAGAGTGAACACATCCAGTAAAACAAATGTTTAAGTTCACCTCTCAAACAGACAGTAGATAACAGGAAAATCCAAGCAAGGTAGTTAAATCCATTAAGTGAAGCTCTCAGCCTGATTATCGTGAAGGCTGAAGTGAACTAACACAACAATAGTCAAGTGCTGTACAATAGTCAAGCTCATGCACAGTGAAAATCCAGACAGAAAGGCAGTAATTCAAAAACCGAAGGTGAGAGTCAAAATCAGAATAAACAGGCAGAAAACACACAAGTAGCGAAACTAGAGGAACACTAGGGAGGAAGTCTGGTGTAGGATGAAGTTCTTGGCATTCTTTTAAAGCCAGGGGTTGATTACATGATAGATTTGAGGTGAGTCAGAATCTGCATAGGAAATTAACTAGAGGGCAAAACAGAAAACCTGGAGCAGAAACCTTGGGAGGACCCAGACTCGGCAGGGATATCCATTAGATATAGCAAGAATTGATTTGTGGTCATGCTGTGTTTCATGAGACTAAATGTTCAGTATAATGGGAACGGTTTTTAAATTAATATGAAGTTCACTTTCGATGTTGGAGCCTCAGGTACAAAACTGTTTGTGGGAATTTCAGTCTAAACTATTGAGTGACTGCAGTCACAAGCCATCAGAGAACAGCGATGTGCATCAGCCAAGTCAAAACCACCTTCATGGTCAAGTGGAACTGTTTGTTCTCAGTCACCACCCGCATACCAAGCAGACCACATTGGGACATCTTCAGTACTGGGCCTGAGACCACCATGTGGTGAGAATTCTTAGGTTAGGTATATGCATATAATGGTTACTCTCATAATGGATAAGGTCAATGTATCTTTTGTGCAGAGTGCAAGCAGGAACTCCGGGAGGAATATAGTGGATCTAGAGTAATGAATGATGTCATGAAGGTAAGAAGGCAGGTAGGAAGGTCTTTTGGCTCTCATTTTCGGTCCAGTCCCTGCTGAATGCTGAATGCTGATGGATTGGAACATACAAAAGGGAAAACAATGACTCAAAAAGGCTGACCAGAAGGGCACTGAATTTGTATAATGGGCTATAACTAATTTAACATCTGTCTTGGTTTGAATATACAGGTTATACCTTTACATACCTACAGTATATAGTACCTATACATTCATTTGGTTAACTGTCTTTACTTAGTCCTTAAAACCCTTCATACAATATATCATACATACCATGCCGGAGAGTCTGGCAACCTGTGTCTACTTACAGCATGCAGTTCTTAGATCATCTTAGGTTTATGAGGTAAGGGTTAGGTCATTCAACAGAATGACCTAACCCTTACCTGCAAGCCAGGAGAAAGTGGAACTGATGAATTGATTTATTGGCCAAATGATTGATAAGCATAGAGAAGACGACTTACATATGGCAAACAGGAATAAACATTTTTGTACCTTCTGTATGCATATTTAAACAGATTTTTCCTTTGCTTTTCCCTTATTTGGTCAGTCATGTGTGGGCAGATAGATGATGTCACTGACTACAAGTTGTCTGAATCTATTGGATAATAAATTGCTTCATTGATTTGTTCATCTAAAGAAATGACAATCAAGATTGTAGTCGATTCCATTATCCTGGGAATACTGGACCTAAGGTGGGCATACAATCTGCATAGGATAACATTTCAGAATAATTTTGAAGACAATAAATAAAACTTATCTTTCTGTAAAATAGCAGAATTAAGCATTATTCAATCCACCTTTAAAAGCAGTTGGGTCAAATTAAGGATTATGTTCAATTTCTTTCAAGGACAAAAATGGTTGTGTCTGGTGGATACAGCCGGTCCCCGTGGGCTCCATCCATCCTGTCAGTGACAGCTGTAACCTTTTTAAAAGCAAATCTCGGGGTTAAAGGCAGCCATTTTTCTCTCGGCTTGACTATAGGAGTATAGTAAACAGCCAGGCGTTTCCATTAGGAACAGACTGCTCCATACGAGTGTCCAGGACACCACAAGGGACGGGCTTTAAATGACATTTTAATCTGCAGTGTGAAGGTAGACTCATTTAGGATTAGCCATGGAAAATACACATAATAATTGCTTTGTGCTTTAAAATGACTTCAGCATTTTCAAAAAGCATTGGGGAAACCTGGATAAGGGAGTTTGTGTAGCCTGCACCTGAGCAAACCAAAAATTACTGGAAAGACTGTCTATGTGTTAGCCAGCTATGTAGCTGGCAGCAGTGTTGTAGCTTTCCCCATTCTGTTTCTGTTTTAAATCAGACTTAGACTATAATGCTAGTCCTTAAACTTGCAGCTCTATTTTAACACTTTATTTTAGATATCAAAATGCTTATTATCATAAGTCATGGCCTCTGTTCTTGCATGTTTTTTTGTTTTTTTTTTATCCTAGCAATATCTGGGAAAAAAAAGTTTCTAAAACTTTAGGGCATATGGAGATAAACATTATGGTCAGTGCTTTATTAAGGCTGCAGGTTCTGGAGACAGAAATATAAAGTGGAATTACTGCCATAAATGTGCCTATGTGCTCACAGAAGCATCTTCTGATGTTGGAGGAAGATTGATGGTCTGTACCAGGGCTGGTCATAGCCTGTAAAGCCTTAAAGTGTGTGTGCAAGCATGTGTACATAACTTAAGGATTAAACATAAAGAGGAATATTTTAAAAGAAAGTTATCGTTTCAGAGAACATTAAAAGAAAGTTATAAATTCAGTTATCAGAACAGTGACAGACTTTTACAATAAAAGTAAAAATTCAAGTATAATGTTTTGTATTTGCATGAAAACATACATAGATTGTGTTCAGAAATGTGGTAAAACAGTTATTCAAGTTATACAGGTGGAAATATATTCACTAAACTGTATGTCACAGGTTTTACTCTTAATGGCAGATACTAGAGCTACAACTACATGTTAACATTAAATATCTGCCAATACTTGTGTTTAAGTAGGCAAAAACCTCTTCATGTATTTTAGAGAGAAATGTAAATATTAAAAATTTTAATATGAGAGAGAGAGAGAGACAGACAGACAGAGAGCACATTCTTGATAAAATTATCTACAATATTTGCGGGGACTCTATACCAGAGTGTTACAGAGTTGAGACAGAATGTGGTGAAGAAAACAAATTAAGAATCAGTATTACAAAGCAAGCATAGTAACAAAAGCTTATTAATGTACTACGTAAAATGTGAAATGGTAAAATGGTAATCACTCAACAATTAATAAATATATTCTTTTAAGTGTGTTTGCATGTACACACACACACACACACACACACACACACACACACACACACACACACACACACACACACACACACACACACACACACACACACAGGGAATCTGTAGTACAAAAGAACCTCATGATTTACTTCGAAACATAGTGACTGGTTTGGATGTAAGTGCAGATGTGTGACTCTGTGTAGGAGGTACAGTAAAGTTTCACTGTCTAGTTTGTAGGCGAGCGTAATGGACACGGACAGTGAGCCGAACAATAAGGTTTCCACTGGAGAAATTATTCTCTGAGGGCTAGGCATAAACGCTCCCACTTCTTCATTGTGGTCTAACAATGATTTGATTTACTGTGTATAGGAAAATGTCAAGTAGATTACCTCAAATGAGAGAAACAGGAGGTCAGAGGCATTACAGCACTGTTTTGTGGTAACAGAAAGGCAGTTTCTTATAAATGTTTACAGTGAATGTTTTTCTCTTGGCTCTCCTCTGAAGGCAAGGAAACAACAGTGAGGACCAGAGTTTGACGTCTTACTTCATACTGAAAACGCTAATGTGATCTTTTGTATAACATGGAAATACCTTTTAACTTTGACTCACTTCTTTTGAACACATTTTAAAATGACTGTCCCTACACTAATGATTATGTCATTACTTAATACATGATTACATTTTTGAGGTCTGCAAATAATAGTGTAAGGTTTTACTGGTTCTGGACTCACAGAAGCGGAATAAGGATCCATTAGTGGGTGGTTATCCATCAGAGGTTTTTTTTATTAACAAAATCATTATCCAGGAAAAAAAGTCAAGTCAAGCCTCTAATAAAACAGGCAGATCCAAAACAGAATCACTATTAACTCAAATTTAATCAAATTAAGTCAAATGAATTCAAATGGGAAAAAAAAAATCAAAACACAACCAGTGACGTGCAAAGGATAAAACAGGTAAGTATCAAACAAAATCTGACTTACTGACTAAAGAAAATTAAGCAGTGAGATAATGCTACAACACTCAGGCAACATGTGATTGCTTTACTGCACTGTAAACCCTAATGCTCAAAGTAATGAAACATATTGAGTACTGTTAACTTTAACAATTACAATTAGTTCAAATGAATAGATCTTATCAATGCACATGCAAACTGCCCACATTTAATTGTTTTGATCAAGTTGGTGGATTGGTCTGTCTCCACATGATGCTGTAAGTATAAAATTATATAAAAGTATAAAATTTATAAAAGTATATAATCTTTATAAATCTGGGCACCCTAAAGTTGCCAAATACTTATTTGATTTGTAACAGAGCACTGGTGGCTCAGTGGTAGGTGTTTCGTCTGCCATACGAAAGGGTCGGGTTCGATTCCCAGCCCCTGGATGAAGTAAAGTCTTTATTTTGTCACATATACATTACAGCACAGTGAAATTCCTTCTTCGCATATCCTAGTGTAACTGGGGTCAGAGCGCAGGGTCAGTCATGGTACAGCGCCCCTGGAGCAGTTAGGGTTAAGGGCCTTGCTCAAGGGCCCAACAATGGCAACCTGGCTGAGCTGGGAATCGAACCGCCAATCTTCCGATCAGTAACTCAGTGCCTTAGCCCTCTGAGCCACCACTGCCCCACTGTCCCAAGCCCAGATACAAATGGGAGAGTTTTGTCACAAGTAAAAGCTTGTGACAAACCGCTGTGGCGACCCCTTGATGGAGCAGGCGAAAGACCAACAACAATTTATTTAATTTGCAACAACAAAAAGTATATAATATGAGTTAGGCTACTCAGTAATGCAAGTAAATAATGATTAATATGAATGAGTACAACAAACTCAAAAACTGACAGTTCTGTGTCTGTATCTGAATTTCTGACTTTGTGAGCCCTGATTAAAAAATTGTGGTCTTAAATTACATCTAATCAACTTAGATCTATTTTAATAGAGAATGACATGGACCTGTTAGACAATCGACTAACATAAACCTTCAGGCATGTAATATATGTGTAATTATGTATAAGTGTATAATTATGAATTATTTCTCAAAATTAGCTCTGAACATAAAAAAAACGTATGTTTGTTCGACATTTAAAGGTTCCCACTGGCTGTTTAACAGTTTTTTTATTTTATTTTTACATCTCCTATTAACATTTATCATTTAACATTAATAAAATATCTATAAGTATGTATTACATCTGATATTTTAACTCTGTAGCATTTGTAGAGTTTTTGACATATTAATAAGTAACCAATAAAATCCAGTCTGTTCTCAAAGTTAAATTTTAATAATGTTTATACTTTATATGGCTACTAGGATCATATAGCGTATGTATAATGTTTGTGTAATTTCTTTAAGAATCTAGAGTTATTATTCGGACTAACTTGATGGAATTCTAATAGATGTACAAAACCGATGTATAACAGTGTGTGGGTGTCGGTCATCTTTAGTTGTTAAAAGATAAATGTGAGAACAGTGGAGTTTGTATTCTCCCTCCTGTTTATTTTGGCATCCAAGCAGATTTGTGGTGAGTGAGGTCAGATCTGTGGTAATATTATGGGAATTAACTTAGTGAGGAAGAAGCCTGCAGTCTCACTGTTACTGTTATGGTCTAAAGATGTGGACAGAAGTGGACTAATACAAATTAATGTAAATTTCACAATTTCAATCCATCATTTTAGCTCCTAATGAATAAAATGGAAGAAATAGATTCAGAGAAATACTGAGCACTTGCTTCTGATTGAGCAGAAAATCTATGAATGGAATCTTTTATCTTGTTCTTGCCTTAACAAGGCTCTTTGTGCTTCAAAATGTTTGAGAACATTTTTTAAAATAATTTTTTTTCGATTTTTTCACTAAATCTTAAAAATGTGAGAAATCTCAAAGAAAAAAAAAAACACATTTCCCCACTTCCATTCATTTTTACTTATTTATATTGAGTAGGCACTTCATCCTGGTTCCTTCTGAGTCAATGCGTACAACAGTGGGTGCATGAATGAAATACACCCTGGGGTAGTCATCTTGGTAATCCACCAACCTACCAGCACATTTTGGCAGATAAAAAAGCAGACATGTTGACACACACAGAGCTTACAAAAGTACCCAAGACAGTAACGTCAGGATTAAACCCTGCAGCATGGAGATGTGAGGCAGCACTCTATCTTCTATATCACTGTGCTGACCTGTTTTTTGCCCAGTTTTTGAAATGTAATAAAAATAACAAATTCCAAAAATTTCACCAAACTTTTTCCACCGCCCGCCAAAAAAACAAAAAAACTAAACAAAAAACAAACAAAACAAAACAAAAAAACAGCAGCTTTAGTGGTTTCATCGAAACCCCCAAAGGCTGAGAGGTTTGTGCAGCTCTGGTGTGCAGCACTGGTGTCTTTCAATAAACAGCAATAATCCCAAACTAGCAATAACAAAGAAGTGAAAATGTTGTAATTTTAGTGCTCGGTGTTTAGTAGATTGGCAAGTTCACAGACGTGTTATTGCAGTACAAACTGCTGACTCCAGAAAAACTGCATATGTGGAGTGGATGGAGTTTTGCTAACACTGCTTCCCCCACTTTGTGGCTGGTGTATCAATCCTCTTTTCCGAATCCAGACTTTTTTTTTCCCCCTTCAAAGATGGCTGTGATCCGAGATCTAAAAATGGTTTCTTAGGAGACCAAGTTAAACATTGTGGCTAGGGATTAAATTGCCTTCAATCTTAGAATATGAGACAGACTGCAGTGCTGGAGAAAATGCTAAGCTACGGCAAGCTATCTGTGGACAAAAGAGAGGCGACAGCTGAAGACATGAGACAAGAAACGGAGTTGCAGTCTTACAAAATATGGATCTGTGGTTGTAGTGCTGATTTAATTTCTAAATTTGTGGCTCTGTGAAAGAATTAAACCACAGTTCTTTCCTGTGTCCTGACGTGACCCATGCACAAAAATCAGAGCCACATCATTTTCCTACCTTGTAGTATGTAAGTTGTGTAATGTGTGAGCAGTTACTGAGCATCTATATGAAAGTGTTTGTTTTAATTTTTAGCGGTCAGTAACTTATGAGTTGGCATTTCCATCCTTGACACTGCAAATGCTTTTGTGTATTTCTTTTGGTCCTGATTTTTAAACCTTTTCTCACTGGCACAGAACCTTTCCACTGAGTGTGTCCTGTGACTCATATACTGTAGGTCTTAAGCCTCAAGGTTTAAGTCACCAATGTTGTGAGGACCAGCTGGGTGGTTTTGTCAAGTCAATACTTGTATTTATATACTGATTAAAAAAAACAAAAACAAAGCAGCTTTGTTAAAATCCAGATGTAGATTTAAATCCATGTTGTGTAACCCAGCACTAATAATGGCAACCAAAAACTCTTCAATATGACATGATGAAGAAACCTTTAGAAGTATCAGTCTCAAATGGGAACATGGGTGACTCTGGATAGTGAGATTATAAATCATTACTCTTCTACAGGTGGCTTAGTGTTTAGCACTGTCACATCAAACCCCCAGGTTTCGGGGCTCATATCTTGCCGCTGGTCTGGAGTTTGGTTTGGTATGGAGTTTGCATGTCCTCACTCCGCTTGGTTGTTTTTTCTCCAAGTACTACGGTTCCCCCGCCCCCTCGGTCCAAAGACATGCATAGTAGGCCAATTGGTGTTTTCCAGATTGCATATGGTTTGTGAGAGTGTGTGTACACACAGGCACACACACACACACACACACACACACACTCTCACAAACCATATGCAATCTGGAAAACACCAATCTTAAGGTTGGAATCCTCAACAACATACCTTCCTCTTACATCAAAGAACCACCGCATGAAGTGCATAGGTCATTGCAGCCAATCATTGTCTGCATTGATGGCTTGGATGTACACTGTTTATGGACCTTTCTGTAATGTCAAACCATGTTATCGAAATTACGTTCGATATGAGTTTATTGGGAATAATAGTTATGGGATGAGCACAGGACAGTTTCTATGATAACAGCTGCACTCCTTTGGTCTTTGGTGAGATTAGCCACCAAAGCAAGAGTGAGTACTGAATGATGTGCTAAACTGTTTTAGGAAGAAGCATGCTGGGAAATTTTGGTAATAAGACCTACTTATCTGGAGGCATCCGACATTCATACTTCACCCTAAAATCTGGTAAATTACATTGGGTCTTTTCCAATATAGCCTGCAGCTTCCAAGTAGGAGGTCTGAAGTCATTGTGCGTGCAAGAACCTCCTGCCAGTCATGCACACCCCCAGTGACTGATTTATGATGATTTTGATGTAGCTTAATGCCACTTTATTACTTTTCTTATAACGCTCTGCAGGTCATGTGAGGTTTCAGAATGGAAAACCAGACCACAGAATGGAACTGGGACCACATGAAAAGGCTGGGTTTCATCACCAGTCTCTTTCACCACTTATACACATTGTGAAGAAATATGATAGTACAGCAGTTTTAAATCATATTTAAACACTTGACTGTAAAATGCACAATTTGAAAAGCATTTTAGCCCAATGGTGCAGTGAAAGTGAATGTAGGCACATTGCATCAGCCTTGGACCACATGCAGCTTCCCCATCATGCTGGTTGACATTCCAGTCGATGCTGTCCCTCTTTTTCCTTCCATGTTGGACAAACCTGTGACTTTTTTCCATATCCACACTTTTTGATGGATGCTCTGGAAAGTTGGCTGTGCTGGAACTCTGGGCCACTCTGACTTTTCCATGTGCTCAAGATTCTCAAAACCTGGAATGCCAAAGCATTGGCCTGGAGTTCATCTTCCATTTATTTTTAGAATGATTGCATTGTGTCAGCCCCAAGTGACCACAACTGTGCAAATCCATCTGGAATATATGTTCAATAAACTGTGATGGGGGAATGGAATGAGCTATAAGTATGTCATAGCTTTGATGCTGAAGTGATTAGGCTTTTGTTTGTTCTCATCATCCACTGACAAGAATTTGCTTATTAACAAAAGCCATCTGAGTTTAGTGTTTGCCTTTACTTCTAGGTTTTATTCAGCTCTTCTAGTAACATAGAAGGATGAATAACATAAATGGTACAGATGCCAAACACCCATGCTGTGTTGGGATATTTGGGTACCTGGCTGTTCATCTGTCTTTCCTTTGCATGTTACTTACCTACTAACATCCAGTTTGCGAAACAATATACAACATAATGCAATCAAGTAAAAAAAATTTAAAAAAGAGAATAAAAATGATCATAATCCAATTATTGTGTTCTTTTTTAAAGTATGAATCCAGGCTTGTAAATTGTTGTGGTCTTCATAAAAACTTTGTATTCCTTTCATTTGGTTAGTAGGACTTGTTTGGACTTTGGGACCTCAAAAAAAAAAAAAAAAAAAAAAACCAAGCAAAAAATTTCTGTTGAAATCACTGGGAAAATTTACGCTTACAAGCATATACATATCATGCACCATTTATATGGAGACTTTTAGGACTCCTTGTAGAATGGCATTTCTGTGAAAACTGATTCATACCATATAAGAACAAATTGTGGGGCATGATGACAGACATCATTCTTGTATGAGTTCAAGACATGCTGCATACTTGGCTTCGGCCTAAGTGCTAACAGCTTCCACTTCCACAAATAATGATGTAAGTTGCTAAATTTGCTTAGATGTTAGTTATTTCCCAATAACTGATACTTTGTGTGAAAACCAACCACACGGGCAATTTTGACATTTTCTATTCTATATAATATACATTCTTTTTAAAAACTACAGATTTTCCCAAAAGAAATATTTAGTTGATTTCTGCATCTTAATCAGAAGTATCTGATTTAATTAAGTCAATAAATTTTAAAGTTTGAAATGGAAATTACAGTTTCTTGTCTTACAAGTCTTATCACTCTTCTGTAAAAGTCACTCATATCATCGGGGGGTTATTGTACTGCATCCACATGTTTTGTACTCCCATTTGATTGGTTTGTCTCTGTACACCCTGCTGTTTTTTTGTCAAATCTTATCAAGTATTATTATTCTTAAGTCCCAGAAATGTCCTCAAATTCCCGTTTAATTGATTCATGCCATCATCTAATTCTGTATATGTTTATCTATATATATCCTTGTTTAAATTGACCTGCTATGGAGATGATGGATACACAGAAATCATGCATTTGCACCTTGCCTCTCATTACACATTACAGTCTTATACATTTCTTGCTTCAGATTTTCCAGAATTAGATGTGTACTAAGATTCAACGCTTCAACACATATATATTCAATTTATATATCTTCAGATTGCTTTTATGTATATCTTTTCCCAAATCTCCATAATCTATTGCCTAGATGGATTCAGTACACCTCAGCAAACTCTAGATCAGGATGCACCTGACTGAGCTTGCCGTTTTGCTAATCTTGTCTTGATTATTAATTCCAAGATGCAGACAGCCATTTTGGTTTACGTGGGATTATTTACAGACTCAACCCAGATTAGCCGTCAAAATTCATTGGTCTCCAGCTGTCTTGAGGTTGGAAAACACATCTGGAACGGATGGGGTTTCTCTGAGAAAATGTAGTGTCAGGGAATGTGATTAGTTCGCAATATCCTTGTGTACAAATAAAACACATGGCTGGTTTAAAAAAAAACACTGCCGAGTCTTTGGAATTGCTCATTAGAATGTGTAACGATGTGTCATTCGGATATGGATTAACCTACTCATGCTCATAAAGAGATCCTTTTGGTAAATCAGGGCGAACTAGATCTCATGGTGAACATTAACAGTATATATTTCGGTATACTGTATATTACATCATTGTTGAATGTTTTATGTTGTAATGACCCTTAATGACATAGAATACAGTGAACACAGAAGCCAGTTATAGTGAGAATATTAAGTGTGTGTTTGACTCTGGTCAGACTGAGGTTTGACTATTGCTGCTTTTTCACTGTGTTGTTAGAAAGCTGAGTCACATTCTCGGATTCGTGCAATAAAGCTGGAATTTCCATTACTAATTCATAGACAGTAAACAAGGTTTTGACCAAACAGCACTCTGTTTTTAATTTGCAGGTGTTGAAGGCAAATGTATTACTTCCTGTGGGGTTTGTCTCCTGCAGTGGATACCAAGAACTCATAAGATGGCACATGGATAGCAATGGTCTCGAAAACAAACTTCCTCCCAATGGTTGTGTCACAAAGCTTTATAGATGAAAACAACAAAATTATTGGGATTAAATAGTCATCATGTTGTACAAATGGGAATAAATACAATGGTCACCATTGGCCTTCACTGTCCCTAGATGGATTACAGAGGTTCCTAAGTGGATGGATGGATGGATGGATGGATGGATGGATAGTAATCCTATAATGTACATATATGACATTATTCATTACATTTCTAAGGAAACAGCATGGGCCAAGTAATCTATGATGGGCTATTGTATGATATGGTTTGAAGAGAAAATGGAGATGGAATTATTTCAATTAACAGTGCTTCCTATGGATAAACTATTATGATAGAAATATCATATTTGCCACCCTCGTCTAATTTGCCCTTTAGGAGTTCCATGGCTTCTTACGCTCAGTTTGGCACAGTAAACCTTGAGCATCCATGCTCCAGTTTTTCCAAAACAAAATCTCCATTATGAGTGTACTTCTTAACCTCCATTACCATGACATTTCCATTCACCGACCTTAACATCAATCACATTATCTATTATGTTTCCCTAAATTTGCTCCAACTGACCGAGAAAACAATTATAATTTCATCATGGGATCTATTACCTCCACACTCCTGTAAAACTCCTACTGGATCTATTTTTAAAAAGCCTTCTGTGTAATACAGTCTTTGGTAATTACAGATCTAGTTCCAATCTTCCGTCTCAAAGATAATTTAAGGGTAGTTGTCTTCCAATTACAAAAACACCAGCAACCCTTTGTAGTCCAGTTATTATTCCTGATATCGAACAAAAACAACATTAACAGTACTTTGTCATCTCCAATCATATATGGACTGTGCTAAAGGTTGCATAGTGTGTTTCAAATCATTCCTTACTGACATACAGTTCTTGATCTTCATTAACAAATTGAAATACCACAATTCACCAGTTTGACAAGGTGTCCCACATGTATAGGTTTTTGATCCCAAACAGTCATTGCCAGCAGGTTCGGGTGCCATTTACTGTAGCTTGGATATTGGCTTTAAATTTCACAATTCACTGGTTTCTCAATCTCTCACATTGGAAACAAAACGAATCCACCACAATGTAAAAATTTAGGTTACAAGTTGCACAGCTTTTTTACGTTTACTGAAATTTTAGACAAATTTGCTGGTCAAACAAAATATTTCACATTGCTGTTGACACCACATGTACCCAGTTTAAAATCTTAAATTGACTCAACTTTTAATTCAATTTTTTACGTCAGCTCAAGTAGTATTGGTTGTAGGTTCAATTAATTATATTTGTCTAGGGTTGACTTGGCCCAACTTTTCAACAATATCCAAAACCCCAACAACTAAAACACTCAAACATTACTTAAAACCTTATTCTTCCAAAACTAAACTTATTATTAAACTTTCAAAACTTCCAAAAATGTTGTTGAACTAAACTTTATTACACATAATTTTATATTACAATATAATAACCATTTAAAAAAAATAGCAAAGGTTAACTTTTTTTTTCTTCTCAAAAATAGTCCACGGCAACAATAATTTGTTTCTCAACTTGTGAATCTGAGGGGAGCATGTCTCTCCAAGTCCAATAGAAATCATTTGGATGGCTTCCACAGAGCAAAGACCTGAACAAACTCCACTCCTAAAGCTTCATAGTCACCCAGGCCATCAAGGACTACTACAACTTCAACAGCTTAATCGCATTTCTTCAATAGCTCCAAAAGGCCAACCATCACCCCTGTGTCCCAATCTGCAGCCCTGTGGTTAAATAAAACAAGAGAAGTCTTGTAAAGACAAACAAGATTGCCTATTTAGGAAGAATGAGAGAAAGGAATGGAGATGAAGAAAGCCAGTACTGTCATTTTGGGTAACTTACTACACCAAGGGCTTGGAGAAGCTTATTGCACTGTACTGTAAATTTGTCTGTGGTTAGAATGCCAATAAAGCTCTCTATTCTGGGCATGCCTGAAATCAGATCCCTAGTGCACATAGCTGATAATACTTCAATATCGCAAACACATGGCGGGCAAGCATCCTAATGAATACGGGTCCATGTTATACGTAAAATTAGTTTCAGATGTTAGGAAGGTGCCTACAGTAGTTGCTAAAACAAAATGGGATGTTGGAATTACGTCTGAGTTCTGGTATCTTGGTCACCATGATGCAATCAGAATACTGAAGCAAACAGCACCCTCACTAAAGGTATCCTAGAAAAGGGATCCCAATTTAGCAATAAAGAAATTCTATACAATACTCATACCATGAAATTAACGCTATTAGCAATGTATTTTTTCACTTACATTTTAATGCAAATTGTTAGCTCTTGCCATAACTTTAAATGTTTCTCTATGTCAATGTTTTTCCCCCCTTGCCTCCTATTAAAGTCAAAGTAAAAATGTAATCTAAAAATCAATCAGCATTTACGTAATAGAAGGCCCATCACGTTATATTCAGTTACACATTGCGGTGATGAAGTGAATCCACATGGTATAAAAAGCATGAAAGCATGAAATTACAGTCTAAGCAGCCATACTCTCTCTCTCTCTCTCTCTCTCTCTCTCTCTCTCTCTCTCTTTTGCTCCCCCTTTTGTGTGTGTATATGTGTGTCTCCATGTCTGGGAGCATTCACACGCTATGGTGAATCCATTAACAGCAGACTGGGTGAGCTTATGTAACCCACTGTGAGTTATTTCTCGTTTCCAGTGAGTTATGGCCCAGCTCTCTGAATCTGGCCATCTTCTTTACATATAAATGGTATAATCACTTTCAAACTGTCACATCAGGTATTTCTGAAATGGCCTTATGGCTTCATTACACCAAAACGAAGGCATTTTAAGGTTTATGATCATCTTGAATTATATCTTGACTTTTCTCTTTTGATCTCATAGACTGGCCTTTCGCACTCTAAAGTCAACACTAACTTGCTCCTTCATTGCTAAAAATCGGGCAGATACACGTAAAAGCATACTATATAGTCTTCATAATAAATTCACAAGCCATAATATACAGTATACAATAATATTATGGCTTATGTATGTATTATGAAGACGTTATAGTATTAGTAATATAATATACCATGTCATAATATTTTATGAAATATTATTATTCACTGACTTATATGGATCAAGTATTGCTGTCATTACATTAGTGAAGTCTATGTTAACATATAGACCAAACGATCACACATTAGATTAATGTAAAAATTAGACCTTTTTAAAAATATGTACCACAAATAATTTCTTAAAGAAATTTCTTAGTTAGTGTTGCAGGTGTTTTGCATAGAGTGATTTTTTTTTAAATGACATCACATACTGTACACAGTATAGGGGAAGAAAACAATATATTTTTTTATGTTCTTAATGGACTTGGGGAGTTCTTGCTATGCGATCCTGCATAACCTGGGTGAACAGCAAGACCTCTTTTATAATAAGGAAAACCTTTCTTATTATTTTGAGATTTTTAGTTCTCATTTTTGAAAATCTTTACTAAGGTTTAATAACTTTGTTTTGTTTTCGAAGAGAAAAAAATGGTGTAAGCAAATATAATGCCTACCCTTTAGATGTACAGTATTTAGAAACAGAACTGATATTATGTTATTTTACTTATGTGAAATATGATACAGTAACTTAAGGAGATTAGGTAGACAGTAGACAGTTACATAATAAATTACTGAAGTTAGCATGTTTGCAAGTGTCATAATGTTTTCACTTTAACTGTTTTTACTCCAAACTTTATGCATTGTAGTTGTAACTAGGTTTTCTTTAAGGTACATACATTACATTGCAGCCGTCTAAAATGAACAACAACAATTCTTTTCTTCAACTTGTCTGCAAAGTTAAGTTCATTTTCTGTATGTTGTAAACACATGCATGTGTTTTTCTGCACCATGCCTGCTCTATGGAAGACGATTTCTCTGCCCTGAAAACCGTTATGTCTCATCCACAGACAGGAGGAAGTGAGGTCATTAGGTCTCTGATCTGCTTGACCCTCTATCTCACATCTACAGTACGGTGACGATTCTAAAAACAAAGTTTGATGAGTGGTTCATGATTTTTTGCCACTTTTTTATTTCCTTACTAGGATCTTTGGCTGTCTTAAATACTTTATGATCTCATACCCATAACTTTTTATGAACCTTTACAGTATTTACAGAGTTATTAAAGCAGCCACTGAAAGCATCTTATTCTTAATCTTGTGTGTATACCAGGTGGAACTTTTTACATATCATATCAAGAATCACAAAAGGCCACATCAGTCATGGCTGCCGCTTGTGCCAGCTTGTTGGCGTACCCTTTAAGCTTTGGAAATACCTACCGTGAGTTTATACATGGTACGTCAGGCTTGGCTTAATGCTTGAACTCGGTGACTTTATGATTGAGGGCATGATACTGCATTCATTTCAGTCTTTCTCTATTATTCACTCTGCATCAAATGCAAGCCTATAAAAAGCCTGAA
This sequence comes from Clarias macrocephalus, assembly GCA_011419295.1. Classification (NCBI taxonomy): domain Eukaryota; kingdom Metazoa; phylum Chordata; class Actinopteri; order Siluriformes; family Clariidae; genus Clarias; species Clarias macrocephalus. The sequence goes on from JAAGKR010000348.1 coordinate 168,548, forward strand.
TGAAACATAGCGTTTTTAACACATTGATTATTTAACGACTGATGAAATTATGGTCATATTTTTCTCAACATGCTTAGGTTTTATTGGCCTAATGCTGGTTCTGAGTAACATGTCTAACATGTTGAATGACAATCAACCTAACCTAACCTTATTGTTAAATCTCAGCATTCAATTACAAATCAATTTAATTTTTTTTTTTTTTTTAAACTAAGAGTCTGTGGAAGTACCCTACTTATGAATATAATGTTGATGTAAATCAATCAAAGACATGGCAGAGGGGTTTGCATTGCTCGCTTCTCAGGTAGCATCTGTTTCATATTAGGGAAATAAAGCTGTACGGTATCACTTCTTACTCACAGATGGGAAATCACAGTCTCCAGCTCATACAGACAACTTGCGTAAGCATCCTTCCCATGCTGTTGAACTGTTTGTGTCCGTTGAAGTCGTTCCTCGACAGCAGCACATGCCATAATATCCTCTGCAAAATGTTATGTATTTACGCCTCGCTTATGGCTCCGATCAAACCCTGACAAAAACACCCTGAAAATTTACCCGCATGCCTCACGATTTGATGTGAATTCCCAAGACCTGCCACGATTTCTCTCTAACCTTGTACAGTATATCAACACTTGCTATGTTGTTTGGTTATGGACCATATAAAAGGGTTTTTATTTTATTTTATGTCCTGTTATCTCACCCGTTAATAATGACCCGGAGGCGTCAACTCTTCTCATAAAGAAAATTCTTCTTAATCCAGATGGTGCTAAATTTCACATCATATACAGTACAATATGTCAGCATAGTTAAAAAAAAATAAAATAAAATAAAAAAGAAGAAGACTTATTGAACCCTCTAGCCCCAAACATAAAAAAATCGCTTCATCTTCCCTATTTAAGCATACTACATTATTGGATAAATAAAGAATAGAGACATCCTGAAGGCATGTAGAAGAAAAAAAAAATAGAGAAAATAAAATCACAGACTCTATGATCTACAGTATCTATGAATAACTTACAAACTGCTAAAATTATTTTAGCCATTATTATTATATATTTATTATTTCATGTCAAAATCTTCTTATAATTTCCTACAATCTTGAGATTTTAGTGGCTCAAGATCAGGAGCAGGTTCCCTTTCTGTTTGATTATTCTAGTTTATAAGCCACAAATGCTTTATAAAGTCAAGGCAGATTTTCTTTGTTGAAGCATTTGGCAAACTTCTGAGCATGAAGAGCACCTTATTCTCTGTGTAATGTACCTTAGCTTTGTCAGACTTATACTTGATCCAAGCAACCAAACATCACTCACTCACTCATCGTTTATATCCCTTTATCCTGTACACAGGGTCGCAGGGGGCCTGGAGCCTATCCCATGACACAAGACAGGGTACACCCTGGACGAGGTGCCAGTCCATCACAGAGCACACACATACACACACTCACACTATGGGTTTTGACATAAATATATTTGGTTGCTAGGCGACATCATGGCTTAGTGGTCATTTAGCACTGTCGCCGTGGACCTCCAGGGTCCGTGTTCGATTCCTGCCTCGGGTCTGTGTGCATGGACTTTGCATGTTCTCTCCGTGCTTGGTGGATTTCCTTCCACAGTCCAAAGACATGCAGTTTAGGCTAATTGTCTTTCCCAAAATGCCAGTAGTCTGTGTTTTGTGTCCTGAGACAGATTGAGTCTCCTCATGCCTAAAGGTTCCTGGGATAGACTCTAGTCTTCCCGCAACCCTGTACAGTATAAGCAGTGGAGAAAATTAATGACTTTGCACTTTCACGCTCAAGTGAAACAAATATAGACATGGTTAAAAAAATAACAGCTATATGAATGGAGCCACATTTTTGCTCACAAGTCATAAGATGCACGGTGCAGGTGTGCTCTGTTTATTTGTGAGACAGAAAGATTTAGGTTAAGATATCATATGATGTCAAGTGGGTTTTTTCTGTACATGCAAATAGGTTACAAGGTGACACCCTAGTGTTTATACTGTCTATAATAATTAACGCCAAACTGGTGTGCAACATTTCAAGCTTTGACAAGAAAGACATTACATCACTTCCTGTGTTTATTTTACGCTATTAAAAGGTTTATAGTTCGAACCCTGAGAGCTGTGAAACGAATACATTTCTGGTAACCACTACAGTGCAGACACTTAGCCTGAGGAATTTGCTGCTGCTGCCATGGTTGCTATGTTAACTCTCATCTGATTTGAACATGATATAATCGGTTTGCAGGCGGCACGGTGGTGTAGTGGTTAGCACTGTCGACTTGCACCTCCAGGATCTGGGTTCGATTCCTGGCCAGGTTTGATTCCCATCGTTCTGCGTGGAGTTTGCATGTTCTCCCCGTGCTTGGTGGGTTTCCTCTGGGTAATCCGGTTTCCTCCCACAGTCCAAAGACATGTAGGTTAAGTTAATTGGCGTTCCCAAATTGTCCGTAGTGAGTGTACAGTGTGTGTGTGCTCTGCGATGGATTGGCATCCTGTCCAGGGTCTACCCCGCCTTCTTCCCTAAGTCTCCTGGGATAGGCTCCAGGCCCCCCGTGACCCTGAATACAGGATTAAGCGGTGTAGATGATGAGTGAGTGAGTGATAATCGGTTTGCTATGAGAAAAAATTCTAAAGCTGCAGTAATGAATGATAAGATTTACACAGCACACGTTGCACTTCTCGGCATTCTCGTTTTATTGGTGCTCAGATAAAATGTTCGTCAGGGTCTAATAAAATGCCTTATTAAACTCAAGCCTGGAGAAAGAAGCCTGTTCTGGTTAAACCATCTGTGCTGTTTGGCAAAATTCAGCCTGAATTCTCTTTCAGTCAATCAGTCCTATGAGCTGTAACATTATTCTGACTGAATTCTTTCACGTTACTGATCTTTATAGTATATTACAATAATTTTATAACTGCTCACACCTCGTTCTTGCATTAACACCAGTAACATTTGAGGCATTAATTGGAGTGTAATTAAATTTGGCCTTTTAATTACAACTTTTTATGTAGAAATAATTGTGTTTATCTGAGTCTTTCTTTGTTGACATGAATTAAAGTTTGATTCATTTTATTTTTAGTAGCTGTTTCATCTTGTTTTTGGGAGAGTGACACCAGAGAACCCATAGATGTTTCACATGGAAAGTAGGGAAAAAAAATCGTAACAGTAACCCAAACCCAGACCGAAAAGGATCAACAGTTAGGTCATTAAATGAATTCTTTTTAACTAAAGCTTTCTAGTTATAGTAAAAGCTTTTTTACGAATTGTTTGCCTATTTTTGTGGTTGTTTAACATTTTTCACCACCTAAAACATTTATTAATATCATTCAAGAGTTTTATTTATTTATGTTTATTTATTTATTTATTTATTTATTTATTTACTAATAATTATTTAAAAATAATGTCTAAGTCACACATCTTCAGTTATTAGCTGTATGGAAATCAGTAAGACCATATGACACATTCTCTGCCCAAGGTGCTGATATTCAGTACAACAGCACAAATTTAGGCTGGTGACTGATAGTTTGTGTAATTAACAGAGGAGAAACGATTTTTAAATTCTTACCGGTACTGCTGTATGTACTGTAGCCGAAAGGTGAGGAGAATAAATCACGAAGGTGATGGAATATATTCTGCTATAGAATATCAGCTAACTTCTCAAATTAAATGAAAACTAGTTCACTACGTACAGTTGGTTGTTTCACATCTACACGCAATTAGTTCAATTAGAGAGGGATTTGAGATTCAGCCTTATGTTGGAAGCTGGTTTGTATCTTTTGTTATCCATGAACAAAACGACATGGAGGATTCGGAGGTAATTCGGAGCGACTTAGAAGCAGTTACTAAGGAAACAAAGCGTGGTTAAAGATGATCAGATGTGTCTTCTTGCTGAAAGTGCTCCTGTGACTGGTTTTGAATGTGGGTTTTGGCAGGCAGCTGCTCTCCCCTCTTTCTAGTATTGTATACCGTACTAACCTACTTTACCCATGCTGGCGATCGTAAATTAGTATAACTAACAATTGTTAAAACACTTGTGATGCAGAGTTGGATTCACATTTTGAACATCATGAAATCATTATTATGATTATTATTATTTTATTTTTATTATTATTATTATTATTATATTGAGTCATTATATCCTTATCATGAAAAAACACCATGTCTGATATAGCTTTTTTAAATCTGTAAGAGCATAACTGTGATTTTGGACTTAATAAAGTGTGCTGCGCCAATCAAATTTCCTAAAATGGCCATATTTTATCTCAAACGGCTAAAGGATTATTGAAAACATTATTTTTTAGAGACTTATTAAAAATCCCTTGTTTGTAGATATTTCTTTCTTGCTAAACCACTTCCTCACATGTAGCAACATGAGCAGAACCCTTTCTCGAATCTGCCTCTCTCTCTGTTGCTTTCTCCGAGAAGGTCTGAGGAATTTGTGTAGAAAGCCTGGTCATTATGGAGGACTGATTTTCTGCAACTCATCAACCTCATGTTGATTCAGCTGCCTGCACAAAGTCTCTGACCCACGGTCAGAGGAGGGCTCACAGTCAACACACGCACTTCCTGCTCTTCTGACAGTTTGGACAGTAACATTTAGTGTCTTGCCTGTATCATGTGTATGTAGTGGGTGTAATAAATACCATGGAGTTTGTGCTTCTTAATGGGGCCTTAACAAATACACTTATAAATCATTACACACTGTTTTAGATTAAAATGTATTTACTTTAAAGGTGCAGTCAAGTTGTAACTGCTGTAATAATGTGACCTTTCCTTTTTTTTTTTTTCTTAGTCTAGGACAAACATCCTGAATGTGGAGGGTCTGCAGTCTGAAGTAGACATCGATGAGAGAGATCAGAGGAGAATAACCAGTCTGCTCCGAGCGGACAGGAAGTCTACAGCAACTCAAATCAACACCCTTTACAACCGTGGTGAGCAGAAAAGCATCAAAGAATTCATGATATATCAAAGCAAGAGGTGGATGGGCTACAATACACACATTTACTCTAGTCAGGAAAGAATAAGAATCTGAGACCATCACAGTCTCAGAATAAATGAAACTAGACAGCTGAAGACTATAAAAGAACTTTTTTATTACATTTTTTGTGCATGCTGAGATGCTTTTCTGCTCATTAGAGTTGTAAAGAATACTTTAGTGAGCTACTATATTCTTTCTGCCAGTCTTTTTTTCACCCAATTTTGTTTAAATTCTAGAGACTTTTGCGTGTGTGTGTAAGGAAATTGCAAGAATTCAGCATTTTCTGAAATATTTATACCGGCGCCTCTGGCTGGCCCTTACAATCTTTTCATGGTCAAGACGACTGGGATAGTCACCCCCCATCCCCCCCCCCCTCGCTTTTTTGACATGAACATTAACTCACATGTTACAGAACTTACAAAAGCTCTTGTAACTTGTACAGTATCTGCTTAGTAATTTTTTTTTTATGTTGCTGCAGCCATGTTGCTTACATCATGAGTAAGTATTGTACAGGGTGTTCCTATTAAAGTGGACAGTGAGTACAAATGCATTGTAAAGTCTTGAACATAGGGATTACATTAATTAGTCTTCTTTATGTATAACAATCTAAAAAGATGATACAGGTAAATGTCACATGTCTGATCCTCTATGGTCATCGTAGGAAAAACACAGTTTCCTATACACAAACCAGTCAGAGGTTTGGACAAACCTTCTAATTCCATGGTCTTTCCTGATTTTTATTTTTTATTTCATTCTAAATTTTACAACTGTGATGAAGGTGTCCAAAACATGGAATAATCTCTTTTAAACAATTAGAGATTTGTCTCCTACTTATGCTCTGTAAAGCCATCATAGTGGCTCTAATCTGAGGTGCTGTTTGTTAATTTATTATATATATGAGGCTGGTGACTCTAAATGATCTTCTCCTCTGCAGCAGAGGTAAGTTTTGGTCTTGCTTTCCTGGGAAGGTCTTCAGGAGAACCAGTTTCATCATGGTGCTTGAGGCAAATGCACTTGACAATACTGTTCTTGCAAGAACTGTTCCAGAACAGCTGACCATCATGTCTTAAAATAACAACTGCCTTTTGTTTTTGTTGTTGCTTAATTACATAATTCCACATATGTTATTTCATTTTTTTTTTAAATCCAGTATTGTTCTAGAATGTAGAAAATAGATTCTAACTTGTGTCCAAACCTTTTACTAGTACTGTATATTTTACCGTGACCTTAACGTTTATGCCTGGGGTGTAGATTTGACAAGACCTGCTTAGTGGATGATTAATTGGATCAACATCCTGAGTTCCCCAAGTCACTAAAGGAGATGAAAGACTGGGTTCAGGGTGAGACGAACAGCACCGGTGAGTTTCTTTGAAGCTCCTCTTTAGGGGGCCTCTCACACAAGAAGGCTGGGAGAGACTACTCACATATTTAAAAAGAACTTTAGATAACCTCTGTGTGTAGTCTATACGGAAAATGCATTTTTCATATGAAGGGGTTTCCAGTACATTAGTCTTTAATGTTATCCAGAACTTCCACAGACAGTGGATTCCAGCCTGATGTCTCACTTTTTTGGTGCAAGACTGGAAAGTTAGGTGGGGATTCAGATACATGGGTTAGTTGCTGTCTGTGTTTAATTTATTGTCAATTTAAAAATCTTTTTTTTTTATGACTGAAGTATTTATACTCTGCTGCCTGACACAATTACTTCATTGTATTTGTATGTCTAACTTGTATCTGGCACCTTCAGTGTTCAGGAGAAATAATATTTTTAACTCAGTATGTACAGTACTGCAAACTGTATGGAGTTGTGATATCAATATAGATCTAATGGACTGAATCCTCAGTGGGTGGATCGTGTTCACAACTAACTATAAGTGCATTTTTACATACTGTACATACATTACATATACAGTGAAGGTAAAAGTCCAGTATATCAAAAATATTAACATATTTCTTAAGATCAAAAAAGGTTTTAGAATATAGAAATGCCCAAATTATTTTCACTCATGCACTCCATACTTGTTTGGGACTCCATTAGCACAAATAACTGCGATCGGCCTGTGGTACTGTTGAGGCCTTATTGTACTGTATATATTGTTAGGTCAGGTGTTTCTTATCTTCCTCTTGACAATCACCCATAGATTACTGTATTTATAGGGTCAGGTCAGATCACGTATGTTTGTGTGTGTGTGTTAAGTGTTATTTGATGAGACTATAGTAGATAAGGGGGTGGCATTGTGGTGTAGTGGTTAGCACTGTCGCCTTGCACCTCCAGGGTCCGGGTTCGATTCCCGTCTCTCTGTGCATGGAGTTTGCATGTTCTCCCCGTGCTTGGTGGGTTTCCTCTGGGTACTCCGGTTTCCTCCCACAGTCCAAAGACATGTAGGTTATGTTAATTGACATCCCCAAACTGGCCGTAGTGTGTGTCCAGGGTGTTACCCTGGTTTGTGCCCTAGGTCTCCTGGGATAGGCTCCAGGCTCCCCGTGACCCTGAATACAGGATTAAGCGATATAGATGATGAGTGAGTGAGTAGATAAGGGTGGATGTTATGTTGTTAAATGAAACCAAATTTGCAATGAGTATGTGATGGTTACAGTTATATATTTGGGGTATTCTAGACACCAATTGCTCTTTTATTGCACAATTGCTCAATATTGCTCCATAGTGTCTCTCGTCTCTCTTTGGGTTCGAGTTCTCAAACTGCCCCTACCCGTCACTACCTTATAACCTTAACAATTGTGCAAGCACTGTGATTTTCTGGTCAGTATGTTGCCTTTGTAAATATGATTTGCCGTGTTTGTGTTTTGTCTCACAAACAACAGTCCTAACCCAATGTTAGTAATGTCTCCAGGTTTTACTTAGGAACCATGCAGGTACCTTCCAGCTTTCCAGAAATCTCATGAAAGAGCAGATGTTTTTTAATCTTACCAAAATGCTGACTTGACTTAATTTTACCCCAAATAACATTAAGTGTAATTACTGACTGAAAATGCATATTGAAATTATTATGAGATGAAAATAAAAAGCAGCATAGCCATTAGTGCCAACAGGAAAAAAAAAAAGTGAAATCCTTCCTAGGGTAGATTTTCCATGCCATACTGCTGACCTTACAGCTGATTACTCTTTCACCATAAAATTATTAAACATCTTCTGGTCTATTTTAGCATAATTGCTTTAAAGAGTGATTAGATTTAGATTTCTCCATAGATATACAGTACATTCTATTATAACCACCTATCTTAAAAATCACGAGACATCAACAGTGCTTTAGCCATCAGTCCTCACGGTCTGTAAGACTATCCCATAATTTCAAGCTAAATGGCCATAATCACACTGAACTCGGCGAATCACCTGAAGAAGGTTGAACTGTGTGCTCAGTTTCTCTCTGAATGTGCTCCAGAAATTCCTGGTGTGTTTCATGTCTCTGCCTCTGCGCAGATGTGGTTTCCCATGGTTCTAATCTTGATAAATCAGCACTGAGTTCTGCCCTCGGCTTCACGTTGACAGCATTAAGTTTGTGAGAGGTGCTGTATATAGGGATAACAATCCTACAATTAGTCCCTTTCAGACTGGCCTTCTGAAGTCGCAGGCCTGATTTGCAACATTATTTTGACGTGATGAATACTCAGGAGAATAGAGCAGTGCATTTCGCTCTCATGGTGTGCCAGAATCAGATTCATGAGAACTTGGAGGAAATGTGCCATGCCCTGATTTCCAAGTCTCTGCATGTTTTTCTTTTCTTTCTTTCTTTCTTTTTCTTTTTTTTTCTTTTTTTCTTTAGCCTCTTCTGTGAGTCGTGCAGAGATTAGCGAACTTTCAAAACTCCAAAACCCCATCAAGCAGGCCTTGTTCTTGACATTTCAAATCCACATTTGCTGAGTCATAACAATATTAAGGTCTAGATACTGTATACTGTATATCACACACTATCATATATATAGTATATCACACAATTCACAATTCCACTCAAGTTTGGGATGACTTTTGGGATCATCACTTCGAAATTTGATTGTTTTCCAAGGAACAATTGAATTTTCATAGACATTTTCATAATGAGAAATAAAGATTTCGATGCAAATAGTGAATGTGTGTGTTTTTTTTTTTTTTCATAAAACACTTTTTGCAGCAATTACAGCCTGGCAAGAGAGTCTAGCTGTCAATTTTTCAAGATAATCTAATGAGACTTCATCCCACGCTTCTTGGAGCATCTCCCACAGGATGGGTTGGCTTGATGGAGTTTTCCTCCATACCATACGGTCAAGCTGCTCCCACTGAATCAAATTGAATGCTTTTATATAACTCCATAACACTTCCCAATAAACTGGTATGTCAGTGCAAGGAATATTGTTTTTTTTTTTGTTGTTTTTTTTCCCACTTACTTACTAGAAATATAGAATTCGGCTGACGTATTTAAATGTATAAATGTTATAGTGCTAAAAAATATAGGGTGCTCAAGACTTGTATCAGAAAATAATTAGTGACATCACATAAACTGACACTCAAGTTATTATATTGGCTTTTACAGAAGGTATTTTCCATTTATTTTCCAGAATTGCTGTCCAGCTACAGTAGATGTTCGACAGTATGTAGGACCAAGCAGTTATCAATCAAAGCTATAGCTGAACAGCACAATGACCCCCAAACCTTTTTTTCCACAGGAAAAACAATATATAGCACTATATTGATTCCTTTCTACATCTTACTACACAGGTATTATCAGAAATAAATTATAGTTTGTTATACAGTAAGTACAGTAATGCCTTAGATACCATGAAGGCACAATTTCTACTGTAATAACACCATAAGACCAGTGTAGTTTCCCATGGGTTTGGAATACAAAATGGGAAATTTGGAAATACAAAATGGTCTATTTTATTCAACAGTGTTTTGTAGGCTATTTTGCATGTAGAATATTTCACATTATGTATTATTATATATTGTTATTATTCTTGGTAACAGCTATGCAGAGCCAACCACTTTCCAAACTTACCACCCTTTCTAAGAGATATGTAAAACAAATCAGAGAAGTACACCCTGGACGTTGCATGTATGCAGCCATAAATTGAACAGTTGAATGTGCGCTGATAGCTCACGACCAACAGAACGATATTTCATCTTTCTTCTTTGACTTATAGTCAAAGTGTCTGGTTGCTCCTCTGCTCAGCTCTTCTCTGGACTGATCTTTTGAACAGAGCCTCAGTGTCTGATTTCACCAGGCTCTGTTGCAGACCATGGACTACTCACTCAAAGACCAGAGTTAAAAAATATGGAAATTGTAGATGAGCTTCACTGGTGTGGGAGGAAGCCAGTTACTGGGAAAGAGCAGCTGGACCAAAAGGCTTTGTTGGAGAGTTTGAGAGTTCCATAGCGAAAATCTTTCGATAATGATACTTTGTGACAAATACACATTCATTTGCCTGGAAACTAGAAGAAAATAATTGGATTACTGGACAATGGAAGTTATAATTTAAAAGTTAAAAAGACCATACTTATTCCTAAACAGTGTGCCAATATATACTCTATAATTTGGTCATGGTTGCAAAGGATTCACATGAAATCTGAGTATGAGCCTCATTTCACTGTCTGATTAATAGCATCAACCGTAACTGCAGAAAAATCAATGTACACAAGGGGGCAAATTGATCTGGTTGTAAATTCTTTGATTTGACTAGTGAAAATGACTGCCATGTATATGAAACCTGCTCACAATTTTCATAGAAAGTTGATATGTGATTACTCTTGGGTATTGCAAATTTTGCCTCATAATATTAATGCCATATCATTAGAACATCATAAGTTTATCTCCATCTGGGGTCCAGTAATGCATAATTGGCATAATTGGTTCCTTTTAATATTGTTGGGTGGATGGAACAGATCATCTGCATTTACATTATTTCTTATGGGAAAATGAGTTTAGGGGAACATATTTTCGCCTCCAGAACAAAATACATTTTAAAATTTGTAGTGCTTCACTGTGGCAGTGTAGGCTAAGTGTCTTTTTCTTGGCTTAAACATTCATTCTTCAAAAACCTTTTGAACACTTTCAAACCACTTCCGTGTTCGCTGCTCTGCAGCACAGGAAGCTCCTTTATTTCACTGATCATGTGACAGAAAGAATGCAATTGGCTTGTTATAGCACAAAAGCTTTTGCTCAAAACAGACTAAGATTAAAGCTTCTTAAATATAATTATATAACAGTTTTCAAATTCAATGTTTCTGTATATAATGATACGTTCCTTTCTGTTGAAAAGTTGATGAGGTTTCAAAATCGAAAGTTATATTTATAGAAAAATTAATAATTTAGAAAAATTAATAATCTCTAATGATGGATTTGCTGGAGTTGTTGTTTTGTTCAGCTTGCTGACACAATAATTTTTTTTTCTTTGAACCTGCCTGTAATATTTTCTAAATAATAAATCTAAACAAATTAGTAACTTGTAGCAATTTACAGTGACCCTGTCCAGGTACTTAACAAGGTTTATACATGTCTGGACTATAAATGTCTCATATTATAATTAACGTGTTTTTTATATGTCCTGCAAGACTGATATCTCAGCATATGCTCACTCCTCCATGAAAGTAAACATCTCCCACTTACTGTATGTGAAGTATTAGTATTTGTTGGATCTCAGGCCTGCACACCTCTAGTTACAACCAGATGCACTGTGAACCTTCCTGGCAAGCTTTCTAAAAAAGAGTGCACATCCTATTTTTATCTGTATTTGTAACGGCTGAAGTGTTTAAAACATTTGATTTATTTTGGCACAGTATTTGGATTTGGTTACATAAGTAAAGGGTTAGTTATCTTCTCCAAGCACCTGAAACATTGTTTAAGCAACAGTTTACTGTTACATTTATGTATCTGTGCCACTGCATCATTGGCACTGGATATACATTAAATCTACAATTGCATTAATCAGAGCAAGTGAATGCTTAACCTGGGCTCATGCTTGCAGACATCTTGCATAGTAGAAAGACCTTTATTTATTTATTTATTTATTTATTTATTTGGATACTCTTATAACTCTGTAAACATATTAGTCATTAAATGGAAGTATATGGCTGGGTGAGTGAGCTGTATCTGTAATCCTTGCTTAATGGATTGGTGTTTATTTTTCCAAGTTAGTTTTTTTAGGTAGTTTTTTCCAACCAAGGTATAATAAAAAAAAAAAACATTACATCATTACTCAAACACCGGCAGACATTTAATATAACAATAATAATACTTTTAGGTAAACTGAAGTCAAAATTTTTAACAAAAAATTATGGATCACATTTTTAGTTTGGGAAAAACCCATAGGGCCTTACAAGGCCTAGAAGGCCCTAAGGGTTCTTCTCTGGAAATAACAGCTGAAAAAACATTTTATGTCTGTGTTCAGACTTGAAGCACATTCACATTAACACCGGACATGTGTGTTTTTGGCTAATCACGCTCCCTTAAAAATCCAGATGGAGGAGGTTTTCCACGTGTTTGCCTCTCTTATGCGCATATGTCATATTGGTATGAAAAGTGCGGAAGTAATCCAAAATAGATATTTGAGTTAAAAAGTAAATAAATAAATAATTATATATATATAAAACATTAAAGCAAATATTAAAGAGCCTTCTATTGGATAATTACTGCAGTGATTAGGTTATTTAACCCTAACTGATGCAGTGAGTTGGAATTCTTTTTTGGATGATTGTGATTGGAGATCATTAAACACCTGAACCCAAATCGTATGGGGTTCCTTCAGTTGGTCAGGTCTAGGTTCAGCAAAGTTATGTGTCCAAACATGAGGTCAGCTGACGACCTGAATACAATGAATGACCAGGATTTTCCATCAATGGATTTTTTCTTCCCTGATGGCACGGGCATATTCCAGGATTTATTGGATTCAGGGTTCAGGGAGCATGAGACATAATTTTCACACATGGATTGGCCAAAACAGAGTCCAGTCCTTTGGAATATGCTAAAGAAGACTTTACGCATAGGTCCGACTCTTCCATCATAAATACAAGATTTTGGAAAGGAATTAATGTGAATTTACAGGGAAATTAATGTTGTGACATTGCATAAGCTTATTGAAACAATGCCAGTGCCATAATCGAAGCAAAAGGCAGTACAGCGAAATATTAGAGTGTGTAAAGTTTTTGGCCAGGCAGAGCAGTTTCATTGATTATTGATTATTTTTTTATTATGAGCGCTCTCTGTACTGTAAGAGAAGGATTGTGCTAGGAATGTGATTATCCTAAGTGTCTAGGGTGTTAAAAGCCCAATAATATCCAACACAAATCTGTGATTCGTTTCAGATTGTCAACTCAGCACTCAAGAGCACTAAGGCATGAGGCAACAATTCAAGCAATCCTCCAATGTTTCATAATGTTTTATGGCTCATTGAGTATACACTATACAGTATGTTATTAGAATATTTGAGAGTCAAAAGCTGTAGCATTTAAATGCATTGTAATCGTAACCAAACCATATTATTTGGGTTTTTCCTACAGTAGAACCAAAATCATAGTCAATAGTATGGGTCAGAGTGCTGGCAGTCATGGTTGACATGAGAAGATTCCAAATGAAGAAGAAAACATGGGAATAAGCAGAGTAAATAATTTGATTTAAATATAGCAACCATTCCAAAAGCTAGAAACACGAGCATACTGGAAGACCATATAGCACAGCTCAAAAATGTTTATACTGCATATGGATCAGAGACAGGGATCAGCATGTGAGACGAGTCTGACAAGGTGTGACAAGTTCTCCTTTTTATACTGCTGTTGCTGGGGTTGGAACTCCTCCAGCGAACCAGCTCACCCATTTAGGACCAGTGCCATATTTCCACTGTTATAAGAGCTGAGTGATGTAGTGCACAACTATGCACCACTAATAATCATGGAGAATTTTACAAGTGGATCTTATAACTTATGAGAACATATTTTACCACCCACAGTCAAATGTATGTCCTTACACAGTACAGATGTAAAAAAAAAAAAAAAAAAAAATCACAAAATTAAATATACATGTAGTGGTGTTTTATTGCTTTAATCAAGTGTTTGTTTTACTTTAATTGTCTGTCTTAGATAGCTTCATTTAACTTCGAGCCAAACATTATTTTGATGGCACAACCGATTCTGTCCATTACAATGTAAATTCAGATTTATATTTTATTTGTCACGTACACATCAATGCACACTATGATTTGCAGTGAAATGCTTATACTACTGCCTGTGACCTTAAAAGGGGTTCCTTTGAGAGTACAATTAAATAATAATAATAATGAAAAAATAGAACATTTACATAGGAAAATAAGAATATAAAATCAAAGAAAAATATACAAATATAAATAACTTTAAGTCTTACAATATGTACAAAGTTGCTAAATAAAATAGAATTAAAAACAAAGTGTATGAGGTGTATAAATTATACAGGATAGACTAAATTACAGCTGAGTGCAGCTAGTCTTCATTTACGTGGAAAAAGAGCAATGTGTAAACACAAGCAATGTGCAATTTAAAGGTGGGAAACTTGGAAGTTTCAAAAGAGGCGATGGAAGAGAGAGGACATTGGATCAAGAGGTAAAATCTTGAGGCATTCTGTCTTAAAATCCAAAACTGAACATGTTCAGGCTGGAAGAGATAGAACCATCTATTCGATGATTTGATGGATTCATCAAATCAAAGTCAAAATCAAATCCAGAAAGAACCCCCAACCCTAAATCCACTGGAGCAGTTTTAGAGAAGAAGGTGGTCATCCTGGTTGGCTATAAGCAGAAGATTCCTAGAATACCACTTTAACTACTCAAGGATAGTTTCTTTGCCAATTACAGTTCCACATTTACTTTCCATACCACTCAGCTGCTCTGTACTTGATAGCCACCTAGATTGCCCATTCCAAGTGAGATAATAACTTGTGTCAGAGTCTTAGAAAATACAAGGTTCAAGCAATTCAGGTAAGCTATACGTGGGTTAACAGCTGGATAATCCACCAGGAACTGGAGAATCCATCCAAAGCAATAGAGGCCTGTAAAAATATTAAGTAAGCGAGATGGGAAGCACGTAGGAAACATGAAAAAAAAAAAAAAGAAACAAATAATGCATGTTTAAGATCTCTGCTGAAGTGGTCAGGAAGAAAGGTTCTGTGGCAGTTAGAAACATAAACCCTCTGGATAGGTTATGTTCTTATATCATACACAAATATAACGCATTAGGCTGTAGTAACTTTACTCTTGCTACGATTTATGCAAGACTATCTGCCGAAGATATAGTGTTCCTTTGTTTAATATATATTATCCAAATGGAGTAAAGTGCACAAACAGATGAGAAAAGTATTACGTTTCTGGACGTGGTCCTGGTGCACAAGGATGTACACACTGTCTTCAATAGTGATCAACTCCATGGAATACTAAAAAAAAGAAAAAGAAAACAAAACCATGGATCTGAATAAGAGCTGGGTATTTTTGTAGCTTGAAGGTATATGGAAAACATACAAATGTCTGTTGATGATTAGGCAACATTTGGTTCCCTTCTATGCTCCGGCCAGGATAAACTGGTTAATGAATGACGAAATGGTCTCCAGCATTTCCTCAACGTGTGTGTTATACAGGGACACAGGAAGCTGAATGAAAGAACTGTGCTACCTTTTGTGGTAGTCGTTGCAGTCAGACAGGGATCTGAACCTCAATATCTCTGGGGTTGCTCATTCACTCTGCAGGAGTTTTGCAGAAATAATAATAACAATCTTAGATGCTTCTCTGTGCATAGATGAAGTGCTGATACACTGCTTCTGAGAACATAGACACCATTATTCCAGGTAGAATTTGGTGCCATTTATGCAAAAAAAAATGTTTTAATACCAGGGGTATTAAAACTTGTTAGACTGGTTATAATCTCAACCTCTCAGATTTTTATGAGCGCGCCTTTCTATCATTTGGAGTGGGTTTTTGAGTTTTGCCATGCATGTAGACAGAGGCCTGCAGTATATTCCCGTTGGTCAGTTCCTGAAAGTTGGTCTGGCAAGAAAGCTTTCCTCTCGTCTCGCCAGAGGATCCCAGAGGCTTTCTGCCTCGCTACAGAGAAGGAAGCAGAGGTTTCTGTTTAAAATGAAGTGATGGAAAAACAAGCCACGCCTTCGATAACTGGCCAAACCTTTGGTTTTGACAATAAGCCTCAGTGATGAAGAGGTTAATGAGATCATTAAATACTTTTGAAACGTGATTTTGACAGACACTCATATTCATTTCAAGTGAAGTGGATTTCCTAGTCATTTAAACTCTCATATACTGTGGAATTAAATAGGTGTGGACTTAAAAATTGCTGTCATCTTCAGTTATAGTTTTACATTACCTAAAATCCAGATCAGTGACGTTTTGTTGTAATAAAATAAAATGACACATTTTAAATAATATTTTGGAGGTATATTGCTTATGTGAATGTCTTTTAAAGCCTAATATTCAAAAAGTATTTAATAAAAAGACATCATCATAAGGTTATTAAACTACAAACCCAAATACTTACTGGCCTGTTATGTAATGTATTTTTTTCATTATTCTATGTATCAATATAAAATATAGTATTGTATCATTCTTTTCTTTATTTCATTTGAATATTGGGAATATTGGGATATTGCTGTTTAATAAACCATATGTAAGGTATGAAATATTTTACAGTAGATTCCCTCTAGATTTGTGAAGGAAAATGAACCAGGCCAACCTGGCTGGGAAGACTGGTAATGGATTGCTCAGATGCATTTTTCAGACTGGTGTCTGCGGTCTGAAAGAGCACTGTCTGCCAAATAACAGCCTTTACCCTTTTACCCTCTTACTTTAAATGTTTTAATATATCCACTAACTGCTAGGTTGGAGAAAGTACTAGAGTACAGGTATTATGGGTAAGTCTTGCTTAATTGAAAGTGGAAGTAGTGAAATTATTATAAAGCTGACATTAGAGCTAGCAAAAAAAAAACCCTCACATCCTTGCAGAATCTAATTAACTTACCATTCCTCCCGCTAAATGACCATTCTAAATGTCCAATAGCACTTTCATTTTTGGGAACTCCGAACATTTATTTTATTACCTCATTTATACTGTTGTTGCTTTGATGTTGGTTTTATTTGGGGTCATGAGAATGGTAGGGCTTGGCGAGATCACTCACTCACTTACTCTCACTCATCATCTATACCACTTAAACCTGTACCCAGGGTCCACGGGAGGCCTGGAACTTATCCCTGGAAACTTAGGGCACAAGGCGGAGTACACCCTGAACAGGGTGCCAATCCATCGCAGGGCACACACACATACACACACTCACACACTCATTTACACACTACGGCCAATTTGGGAATGTCAATTAACCTAATCTACATGTATTTGGACTGTGGGAGGAAACCCACCAAGCACGGGGAGAACATGCAAACTCCATGCACACAGAGACAGGAATCGAACCCGGACCCTGGAGGTGCAAGGCGATAGTGCTTGGCGGGATCCCATCCACTCTAAAGTTTTCTTATGTCGGACCAGAAAAAATAGTTCACGCCTTGCAATGTATAAAATTTTTATATTTTGAAAATAGCTTAATTACACAATCAAAAAATTTTTTTATTGTATAAATTGTTCCAATTATTACAATTTTTAATTGAAATTATAAGTGTATTATTTTCCATCATGGCTTTTAGTTACTTGATTCATCACTCTACACACTACACAAGTACAGGCACGGGATTTATTTTAAATTAACTACATTATTTACAAAATGCATACACATTTTTACAAGCCGTAACAATAACTTTGTCATAAAAGTCCTCATTATACTTAACAAAGAAACCACACTAGGTTGTATGAAGATGAAACCACCTTCGTAGGCTTATAAGCTTGCATACTCTCTGCATACTGTGGCACACAAGTGCTCCAGTACAGCAGGTGGTGCTGTTTCATTATACATCACTGCCAGAAGTAGCCGCATCCCGAAGTCAAAGTCTTTTAGAATGAATCTTGGATACGCCTGATTTGCAATGAGCAATCACAGGCATGGCTAGCATCAGAAGCCTCTGCAGGACCAGCCAGTCAAACATTGTCACCGCATGAAATTATAAGCACTTTAGGGAAACATGCACGTTACGCACTGCGACCAGATCAACAAACAACAAGAAAATAGTGGCATGTTATAAAAAATATATACCGACCATGCAGACTGATCTACAATCTGCTGAGTCTTGTATTTCTTTAACAAAAGTGCAGAACAGCAATTTATTCATGATCTATTTACCATCTCATACAGTAATTAATAGGCAAATATGACATCATAGGTCACTTGATGCCCCTTGTCCCAAGCGTAGAGCATGCGGTCCTTTGGATTATAGTCAATTTGCGTGGTGTAAGTGTAGTTGTTCATAAAGGGCAGCCGTGGCACCATCTGAGTGTGTGTATGTGTGTCAAAAGCATAGCTAATGGTGGCGTTTATGCGTTCATAGCTGTCCACGGCATACAGGACACCGCAGATGACGAAGCTGTTCCCGTAGTTGTTCCTCCTCAGGCCCGTCCTCCACGTGTTCTCCTTCTGCAGATCGAAAGGACTGAGCTTGCTCAAGATGATCACTTCCTGGTGGAAACCTTCCTCATCTAAAGCAGGATAAACCAGCCACAGGCCACTCTCGTCGACAGCAAAGTCCACATCTGAGTGTCCTCTAAAGCTCCAGGGTGCCTCCTCATCATCGTGCTCAAACATGGCATCGTGCAGTGTGGTCCAAGCCGCCACGTAACGCAGACGCAGGTCGTATTTGATGATGTCATGGGAAAACGCCCGGTTGTAGTAGAAGGCACCGTTGTAGACCACATGACCTGTGCCGATGAAGTTGTAGGGGAGTTTGTAAGAGTTGCTGATGCTTCCTGAGTAGAAAATATTATACAATAATATTAATACCCACAATGCCCAGAGTTTCACCGCTATAAAATAAGAGAAGATTATTAGAATGATCATTCACAGATACAGTATGAGCTACTATAGTCTTACATTGCAGTCTGTGCTGGCTTCTTGGTACTGGGGTTCAAATATTAAAACTTTGGACACATTACTATTATTTTGTTCATGAAATTTGATTTGTGTAAAATGTTAAAAATTATGATGAATAGAGGTGTACTGGATTGGAAAATGCATTTATAAGTGATTATGCAATATATAATTAATGAGCAAAATTTTCCATAATTTAGCAAGTCAGTTTTTCTATCCACAAGCGACAATTTGGCGATAAATTGGTTAATTATGTAAATAAAATGATAATATTTTTTGCTGGTTTGCCACCACATGTGGTAAAAATCCCACCACTAACATCAAGTAAAAAATGCAGCAAAGAAAAGCAGGTTTATAAACTCAGACATGTCTCTCCTCTACAATGTCCAATACTTGTCCAATCTGTTATCTTACTTATCTAATTTACTGATAGTTGTATAAGTACAGGCAATAGTATTTCACTCTACAGTGGCTAGTTTATGCTAATAAAATAATCACCTTGCTTGAATGTATCCATATCACGGAATTCCAGTAGGTTGCTTCCAAAGTAGCTGTTTGTGACATAAATAACATTGCCATTGCCTTTTGGGTCCTTCATCCACGCGCCTTCATTTCGGCCGTAAGTATTTTTAGTCACAGGGTCAGCGATAGTAGCTAGCGTGTCCTTGCATACACCTACAAATTATAAAGACAAAATAATATTGGCAGGAAAAAAACTCAGCATTTCTGCAAAGTTTGAAAAAAACTAACAGAAAAATTAAAAAACTGTCTCATGCAAAGGCAGCATTCTTACAGTATATATGTGATAAACTGAATTTTAGCTCATTTTGACTAACTACCCAAACATGACTGAGCAAAAAAAAAACAAACAAACAAAAAAAAAAAACAAATGGGTCACATAGGCAAAGAAATAGCACAGATACAAATGATAATGTATTTTTATTGTTGTTTTCGTTTGTTTCTTTGACCAAATTTTTTTTAAAAGAGTTCTATGTTTTTGTGACATCATTCCCATATTCTGGTAGTGATAAAATATATTCTTTATGAAAGTAATGATAACTTTTGCTCTACATGACATATCTGAAAACCCAGATACACAGTCTGAAGTCTGAAGCCTCCCCGTTAACACAGAGGCAAGGCTTCCATATAAGCATTCATTTGTTTTTTTAATCTTCGTTGACCTATGCTGGAGTCCTGGTTGGCATAGATCTGTGCCACTTTAAGGTTTAAAGAAGGCAAACATATACAGTAATCCTGGTCAGCAACGTTTTCTTGCTTTTCTTTCTATTTTTTTTTTTTAAAGAAGCATAAATTTATAAAACAGTACTGATAGTCTGTCTGACTTAAAAGGCTGTGAAGTAGAATATTGTACATTTTGGACAACCCGGGTCACTTTTTTGTTGCTAGTGTTGCACAAATATGTTACTGTACCATCTTTTTTTGCTTTGCTCTTTATTAGTGGAGAAATTACAGACCACATCCATCCCATGTCATCTGTTGATTAGGTGTACATGCTTACATCACATTATACTATGGGGTGTCGGATATTGGTATCAGTATCGGTAATTTTTTTTCTGACAAGGTATTGGCCCCTACAGGATATAAACATGTGGCCATGTATTTATGGAAAATATTGCGAGTGAGATAATCCTCCTTTACTTTTTGGCCTCATATCTAGTGTACAAAACTAGAGAAGCAAATGTCAGACATGACTGGAAACTCTGGAATAAATTACATTGGAGTAAGGAACATATTCCTTTATGGTTCACTAACAGGTTTACTGATTTTGTTTGTGTTAAACTCATATTGTAATCATTTCATGATTTGTTCAGTGAAATCTAATCAGTGGTGGGTAGAGCAGCCAAAAAATGTACTCAAGTAAGTGTAGCTGTACTTCAAAATAATATTACTCAAGTAGAAGTAAAAAGAGTATTTGGTGAAAAGACTACTTAAGTACTGAGTAACTGTTTAATCGTAATGTCTGTTTTTTTTTTTTGTTGCGAAATTATGTAAGCAGTCAGACAAAATTATGAAATAATGTACAAATTCTGACATTTCAAAATAATAAAAGAAATAAAAGAAATTTAATAAAATAAATGAATAAAACTAAATATTTTTACAAAAAATAAAATTAGGAAAAGAAACACAAATTTATGTGTATATTCTAACAGTGTAGACTATTTCCAGTGTATATGTACTGTATATTCAGTTGCCTTCCAAATGACTCAGCAGATAGAAAATAACTTTAGAAGATGTACAGAACAAATGTAAGAAACTTAAATTTTGTAGCCTCTATATTGCAACATTAAGTAAAACAGCTAAACTAACTGCGTCATGTTTCTTTCGTTGTCTACCACGGCGTGTGTGTGTGTGTGTGTGTGTGTGTGTGTGTGTGGTCATGTGACTGTATGTGGTTCTTGTTATTGCAGCTGATTGGTCGGAACAGAGTCATGTGATTATTGTTGCTACGTCTGATTGGTGAAACACAGTCACATGGTCGATCCACCGGCTGCATTTTTCAGGCAAAAATAAAGAATATCTAAAGTGTCGAATAAATGGTTAGAAAAGTAACGAGTCCAGTGTAGCCGAATGTAGCGGAGTAAGAGTAGCGTTTCTTCTTCACAAATCTACTCAAGTAAAAGTAAAAAGTATGGTGCGATAAAACTACTCTTAGAAGTATTTTTTTATTTCAAAAGTTGCTTTAGTAAATGTAACAGAGTAAATGTAACTCGTTATTACCCACCTCTGAATCTAGCCACATGCTAAAGATTATAATGATCTACAGCAGTATCAGATTGATGATTCAATATGAAAATCAGCACATGAACATGTCCAAATATGCACCATGACGTAAAACAACTTGAACTTACCAGAATTCTTGGGTGCGTCTGTAGCGACTACAGATTCTTCGTCCCAGCTGAGTCGAGATTTCACCATGTGTTTTTTTGCTGCAGATGTAGAGTTGCTCTGTGGTTTTGGAACTTTAGGAGGAGCAGAGATGGTGGTTGATGTGTTGGTGGTCGCTAAATGTGTGGTGGTGGTGGTGGTGGTGGTGGTGGTGGTCGAGGGGGCTGTTGAGGAAAGTGGTGTAGCTGTGCTGGTTGTAATCATCCTTTCAGTCTCCCAAGACTCTTGTTTAGGTTGCTTTGTGATGGTCAGCACCTTTGCGGTGGTTTCTCTGTTCAGATCTGGTGCCGTGGTGGCTGTAGTTTGAGGGTCTGAGGATCGAGTGTCCTGTTGTTTGGGGATCTGGTCTTCTATTATTAAATCCACTGAGCCATCACCACTCAGCACATCATCTGTTCCTGCTGAGGAGGATTCACAGTTGCGAGAGGAAGAGCATAGTAAAAGATCAGTAAAGGTTTTCAATCATCCTGAAAGCCAGGATGAAATTTCTAAACAAACTTTTTCAATGTACATAATTTTTTTTTTAATGAGCAATGCCATGATTTTATGATAGAGTAGACAATTACCTTAGCCAGTAAACTTGCAAGGTTGTTTAAAAAAAGGTAGTCTGTTTGTTTTTTTTTCGATGAAGAAATTGTAATTACATTGTAAAATGGAAAACATTCCAATAGATAATGAAATTTCAACTAATACATTTGGCAATTTTTAGTACAGCACAGAAAATCATGGTTTAAAGCAGTTGGCAAACAGAAGTGTCTTTGCTTCTGGAACATGGCAAGAAACTGGAATTACTTTTTCCTGTAACTCATTAGTCCAGTGCTAGAAATTTGGATGAAACTAGAGTATATAAGAGGACATGCAGTAAGTTGCAGACAATAACCAAACATACAGGGTGTCAGAAATTAGCGTCCTTTGCAGGGTCACCTTGTCAAATTAAGTGGTTGCATTTATTTAGGCAACTTATAAAATGCCACTTGGACAGCTCCAACTACATTAATATCTGGCATGACCTACTGGACAATGATCCTAGGGCAGACCTACCACCCACTTTAAAGATTGTATCTAAAGTTTGACTTGGGAATGTCTGGCTCTCCCACAGGAAGCATCTGTGACTAGGATAGCGAAGTCTGGTTTGACCTTATCAGCCTACTATCAGCCTTATCAACAGGCGATTGGGACAGGTTTGAACAAAGTTTTTCTTTAGCAGCAGTACACCAAGAGCAACTCAACATGTTAAATGAACCACAAGCCATATGGGGGAAACTCACCGTTCTGCTCTCCGTCATCGTCCTCTTCAGTATCAGCCTTGTAGAAGGTCATGCTTCTGATGTTCATCCCATTTGGTCCCATTTTTTTCTTTACTGACTTCTGCTCCTCAGAGTCTTCAACATGACTCCTCTTCAGGAGCCTGCTGCCATCCTGGTTTCCTACAAACTTCTCTTCATACTTCTTCTGCAATCAAATAATATTGGGTAAATTGTATACATTAGCCCAAAATGTGTATCTCCATTGGCGTATAATACTCCAAATATCTATTGCTGTATCTGGATTTAAACTTGAAGCTGGTGTGTTCTAACCTGGAATGGTTTCCCTAACCCTAACCCACTATGTCCAGAGACGCACTTGAAAACAGAACAATTTGCGAATAGTAAAGCTAACAGTTCAACCATGGATACCTCTGCTAATCTCTTGAATCCGAAACTGTTACCATCTTGCTAACTGCCCATTAAAATTTTGTAGCAGAATTTACTGGTTCTATTTCCAAAAATCCGAACAAACTTGTAACAAAATATGAACAAAAGCAATTACTAAAGATGATTGGATGATGTAAATGCATCTGGTCTACATTTCCCCATTTACTCACATCCTCATCATATTAAAAGGAACAGTGGGGCTCCTGAATGGTGCAGCAAAAAGCATACTCCCTGCAGTATCATCTGAAGATTACAAATTTGAGTCCTGATGGTGCCGCAGCCATCCCTGGCCAGGAGTTCCAAGGAGCAAACTAGTGTCAGCAAAAGTTTAAAAAAGATGTTTATCTGGCTTCAAATAGCTTAGAGGAAGCACGTAATAGCCTTTGCTTACCCTGGTTGGTAGCTATCATTTGATAGGCAAGAGCTGTCTAGACAGATTAGAATTGGCCTTGACTAAAATACACATGACCAAAACCAAACATGATTGCATGCTTTACTTTAGTTTTTCCCCAAAGCTCTGAGGCTAATGTGGGCTGGAATACTCCTCAAAACTTCGGTACACCTCTGAGGACACAACCATCAGAGACCATACATCTTGGCTGATTGACTACATTTGGGGTAATGGGAAAACTGTGCTTTTTTTGCCAAATTGCTGGTGTTTTAATAAAAAGCTACACTGAAATAAGGAGGAATTTGTGGCATATATTAATGATTGTGACAGGCTTTGGTCAAGCTGGCTTTGATCTAATAATACTGGATTAGACTCCGCCAGGCTGACACAGCAAAGTCGGCTAATATTTTCCACAGAGCTGGGACTTAGCGTGATGCTTGGGTTAGCCCACGATACCCTTGCAGTATATTAGACTATGTGTTTTGCATTTGGATTTGATATAATCAGTGTTTGGTGGTATTGTTAACATAATTTACATTTTAATATTATTCGGCTAAGCTGAAAAGGGTGTTAAACTCTATGTGTCTCTGGGATGTTAAGACCAAAAGTTATAAAAACCTTCCTGGTCACAGGGTCACCTGGTCATCATTTATACCTTTAGTATGTAGAGTTTAGTTTTAAAGAATTAGTTTTTTTGGTGCTGTAGAGACAAACAAGGCAGCGTAGTCATGATAAGTGAATTTAGAACTATCATGTGGTTCATATTCAGGCTCACTTGAGTTGTTGGCTTAGTCCTGGAACAATGATGGATTTTTAAAGCATGTTGGAACAATAGACCAAACCAGGAATGTGTTCAAGTGAAAACGCCCTTGTATTCTGTCTGGACCTGCGGCTCTGATGATGTAAAGCCCTATATATTATGCATCTTAAATCATTTTAAATGCACACCATACTCACATTATCAAAGGAAAGATTGAAGGTAGGGAAAAAGTGGATATCAGCATTTTTATTTTATAGCAGCTAGTTATATTTTAGGATTTTGTTATATTAGTGTGTAAAATGATCATGACTTTAAAAAGATTCATGAAATGATTCATAAATGAATTATAAGCATGTGTCCACCAGTGGCCTGCAGGAAACTTTCTGTGGTTGGTCAATCAAATTGCCTCTTTCTCTAAAGGTCTGGGGTCTCCCACTTACTTATCAGGCGTCTGACCTTGGTGTGATAGTGTATGGGACCTACAGTACCACTGTGCATGATAGGGGTTCCTGGTGTGTGATTACACTCACTCCTATTTGCAAGGCTAAAACAGAACCACTGTGGTCCCTTGAGGAAAGGTACTTAACTGCTTAGTTATGTGCTTGGATCAGATTCTGCCTTACTTTGCAAGAGTTTAATGTAATTGTGTGAGAGGTAGTTTTTTTTTTTTTCTTCTTTCTCGGTTCCTCCCACTTTTCTCATCAGACTTTCTCATGTGGGGGGGAAGACATTTGCAATCCTGCTCCTAAATAAAAGGATTGAACATGCTTGGAGAAGCGTGATAACTTCCCATTACTGTATAAGTTAAAATTCTTACTCAGAGAGCAGGGACAATAGTGCTAATGATGCACTACTAGGGTGATTGTATGTACAGGTGAGAAAACAGCAATTTCACTCATGTATGGACAACAACCATTTGAGTAAGGAGATCTCAGTCTGAATCCATTTGAACCCTGGCACAGTTTATAGCACTCTGACTCATTCCTGATTTAACCCAGCTGCAGAATGTGAGTCAAACATACAGTCTTTTGGGTTCTACACAGCATTATTGTCTCTTTTTTTGTGGTTTATGGTATTATTTGGATTTTTTTAATGCATTTTATTATGGGAACCATACATTGTTGTGTGTTGTGTTTTGTTTTGTCTATGTGTGTGTGTGAGAGAGAGATGACTTTGGTGTATCTCGCTCACCTCTGTGTGCGAGAAAGCTGCAGCCACTTTGTTCTGCAGTGAGGGCTCCAGCTCGCTCAAACGCCTTTTCTTCTCCAGATGATGGTGGTCGAGCGAGTTGTTCCCTTGTCCTTTCTGTTCTTTCACGCTTCCTTGCTCCTTTGTCACATTTCCAGAAAATGACTGGAAGGAAAAGATTTGCTCAGCAGTGGTCCGCGGTGAAAACATACTAAATTTGAATGCCTTTTGTCTGATGCTGATGATGTCTTAGCATGCATTGTTCTTTTCTCCAGACACAGTCAATCAACCAAGACATGCAGTATATTCCGTTTCTCACCATTATTTGTACTATTGAATAAGATTGAGTTTGATTAATTTGGTATAACAGTAAAAAAAAATACCAGATACCTAATATGTTTTTGCTCAACCAATATTTTTGCAATATGTGTGTAAATAAAATTTTTAGCTATAATAATAGTCACCTTTACGTTTCTCCAAACTGAATCTGTTCAACCAAGTACTTGGGGTGGGTTTGTACACCGATCAGTATTAATGTTAAAACCACCTAGATTTTGAGTTTGCCATTGGGGTGGCTCTGGCTGTGGGTTGCAAGGATCAGACTTTTTTGTTCTAACATACACATCCTATGGTTGCTCAATTGGATTGGGATCTGGGGAGTTTGCAAGCCGGGTCAGCGGTCTTGGGCTCATTGCGAACCGGGACCTGTGCACAGCAGGCTGTGGTACACTGGGTGTTCTGGTGCCTTTTGATCATGGACACCATTGATTTATTAATTTTTTTTTATGCCATTGGCTTTTCTGTGGGATTGGACTGGACGGGTTAACCTTTGGTCTCCACAGGCATGGGTCAGTCTTGGATGCCCATGAGCCTTCTATTTTCATTGTTCATTTCATTTAACCTGCATTTTAGTTTGATTTCTCTTCCCTATTCTTATTTTCATGCCATCTACTACAAGGACTGAGTAAACTAAAATAAAGTGTTTGTAATCCCTGGTGAGAGTTCTTATAATGGAGGAAATCACTTACCTTTTCTATGTTTTCCACACGTGTCAGGAGTTTAGTGGTGACTGAGTGCAATTTTAGCAGATCCATCCCATACAAAGCTCCCTCAAGTAAATCCATGATAGTGGAAAGCTGTTAAAGGAACATACTCCGGTCAAAAGAAACTCATCTGATTTTAAGATAATGGATTAACAGAAAAACTATTAGTGGTTTGCACAGTTATCCCCTTAAGATTAGCTGATCAGTTAAGATATATTTGATGTCTAAAGTTTGCTTAAGAGGTAGCCAGTCTCATCAAAAGACATACATACAGTATTTATGTGTGGACAAGGTCTAGGGCACAGTATGACGTAGTGTAATGTACTGTATAAACATGGACAAACTTTATTGTATAGCTGATCACTATGACGTGGTGCACAGATTCTATTATTCCATCTACAGATGTTAAAGTTAAAATTGTACTAGGTTGTACATATAATGGTAATATAAATTATATTATTTGCAAGACATTGCTTAACAATGTGATTTGACACAAACATATGATGGTTTCGGGCATCGTATTCTGAAAAGATTTTGCATGAAATAGACTTTAATTAAACTTCTAGTGCAAAACTATAGATACAATTATGCCTTAGCATAGAATAAACACAACCCAAAAAGAGCATTGCAAGAAATGACTAATTTAATTTCTCCTTTTTTACCTTGATATCATCTTTCCCAGCCTCTTGGAGCTTCCTAAACCTGAAGTCTCCTTCGCAGGGATTGAGGGCAGATGGAGGGGCAATGCAGGCGCACTTCTTACAGTTGGGTCCTGAGGTCACCGTCTCGACTGTGTAGAAATCCTCAAGCTTTCCCGTCCCTTCTTCAATACGCTTGCAGGCGCTCCTGCTCAACGGTCTGACCACACATTTGCAGCGGCAATCGGGGCCCTCTGAGAGAGTCTTTACTTTGTCATAGTCACCTATAAGCTGAAGTTTTAGATCAACACTGTCAGATTAAGACGTCCAGTGTAGATGTAAGTCACTATGAACTGGTTTGAATCTTTAGATGATTTTTGTGTATATGCTAAAATTGAGCTGAAATGACTGCATGAACTGTATGTGTGGTGTGCTTTGTTCTAACAGGGTTTAAAATTCATGAATATCTTGAGCTCAGGTGTGTTCAATAAAACACCAAAGTGTGCACACTACACCAAGTCCTCTACTGGAAAATCACACTAGACAACCAACAAATTCTCATTTAAACACAGCAATTTCTGCACTCAAAGGAAAAAAAATAGATGGCATAATAAATTTGTTTTTTCTTTTTTCTTCAATACACTGGAAAAGTATTTTAAACCTGTTATGCCTTTGGTAACTTATTTGACCCACTGTTGTCTTCAGCAACTTTACCTGGGTTATAATGTTCTCCTGATTGTCCAGTTCATCCTCCATCAATGCATCTTCAAATTCCTCTGCTAAAACCTGGTTTTGTTGGGATGCGCTCTCCTTCACACTGGTCCACGCCAATGGTACGAAGCAAAATGCACCACTCCAAGCCAACAATAACACCCTTAATGAGAGCATCATCATGCTGCTTATCCGAAAATCCACGAATAACCCTTAAAGGGTCCTAATTTGATATCTTCTTTATTCACAGTCCAAAAAGATTTGCATGAAATATTTGAACTAATTTCGAGCTTAATTTAATAGATTACGACTCCCTCCAAGGCTTGTAGAGCTTCAATGACGTAATGCATAACCTGTTTAATTAGAAAAAAAAAATGCTGTTCTTTTCCAGGCTGTGCAGGTTGTGCTGTAGCCTTGGATTTTCTCTGATGAATGGATCCTGAAAGGTCAGCCGGCTAGGAAGAAGGAAAGTGGGAAGGACTTGACTCCATCACTGCAGACAGGGAGGAGTCAGAGGATTACAGACTAGAGCACATTTTTATTCCCACTGCACTGCACATTTTAGTGTTTCCTGCTTTAACACACATTAAAATCTCTTAAAGGGATTTTTATCAGCTGTTTTTGTTTCAGCATATTTTTTTTATTATAGAGCCTATTAATCATACATCAATGAGACAGTTATTACTAAAATGCTATTTTGTTTAATATCATTGGGTAGCTGTTAATGGCTGTTAGCTGTTAAGATGTTAACAGAACATAACACACGAATGGTTTCATTTCACAACCCAAAGCTGCTGTAAATACAAGATCCACACTGTTTGCAGACAATAGTTTATGTCAGTTTGTATCAAAAGCATCACCGGTCATTTACAGTACAATGTTTTCAACTTCTAATAACAGCAATAATCTAATGACGATAATGTAACCTAATGTACTGCTTTTAGGGTTTTAAACAAGATTAGTTTATTCTTAAATATAAAGAAAAATATTCGACACCCAAAGTCAATAAGTCTAGTGTGTTCCATTTGTATGTACAAGACCACATGACCTTTTAAAGCTGCCTGCCATTGGCTTGGTATTTCATTTTCTCTTACATAACTGACAATTATAGACTTGACAGACGGGCTGATTTAAACCATGTGTGTCATCTACGGTGCTGTTAAAACATCCTGTCATTAGACAGATTCAGGGACAGGTAGTGTTCCATGTTTGGACTATTAGCGCCATCTACCTGCAGTCATTGTGGATAAGCTTCAGCTCATGTCACTCAGCAGGTTCACTTCTTGGGCTCCAAATGAACTAGAATTGTGTTTTGGATCTTTCTAGTCCTGACTGCCTTGTTTTCAATGTTTTTCTGTTTCAGTATCATTAATTTCGTATCTTCTCATAATTTGTATAACGTGTTCATATAATTATCACATTCTCTTAGAGCAAGGTGCCTTCCTAATGTGCATTGCTTGGGCTTCTTTCTAACCTTTTCCATCCCAGCGCATTTATTTATAATGGCAACCTCATATGTGAACTCAAACTTGTTCTGTTCAATAATACTCATTGCAGCTTTTTATAGACTATTATAGTGACTACACACTGTACCTTGGTGGAGAAAGAGTCTGATGCCTGAATTGTGTGGAGCTTAAATCACAGAAGCTGTGCTTTAAAACTGGTTTTCAAATGAACCCACTGATTTCCTTTGTAAAATTTCATTAGAAACATTCAAGCACTTAAGGCCAATGGATGAATATTAGATCAGGTGTTCTCAACCTTTTTGCCATTCAAGGATCCCT
The DNA here is from genome assembly GCA_011419295.1 of Clarias macrocephalus. Taxonomy (NCBI): domain Eukaryota; kingdom Metazoa; phylum Chordata; class Actinopteri; order Siluriformes; family Clariidae; genus Clarias; species Clarias macrocephalus. The sequence goes on from JAAGKR010000348.1 coordinate 198,622, forward strand.
TTAAATGTAAAATAAACTCCCCACAGCACATATTTATTTTGTGAATGTTATGTTATATTCTGTATATTTGTTTGCTCAATTTACAGTAAAAGTGTCCAACTGGATGTTGTCTACTTTTCTCTTTTGCCTATATATGTATTTGTCTAAATAGTTTTTATTTCAAAACAAATAAATTTTATTTGCATATTAGGTCCAAGACAGATATAACTGATCACAATTATAAGCCTAGTATTACAATTTTAGATGTAATTAACGTTTGGTTTAAAACATTTTAAATCAACTGTCCAGTTTGAGGTAATACGTTAAATACTTGTATAATAAAGAAAAGAGGAAGGTTGTGGTGACCACTGACATACCATAATAATAATAATAATAATAATAATAATAATAATAATAATAATAATAATAGTAATAATAATAATAATAATAATAGTAATAATAATAATAATAAGAAGAAGAAGAAGAAGAAGAAGAAATAACACTACCTGACATGCTTAATAGGCTCAGTGGCAATACAGTACACTACACTTTTGAGAACCAGCAATAGATGATCCCTCAAAGGGCTCAAGTGTAGACTCTTAGAGCAGAAACCGCCCATAAGGCATTGCGATCTGATAAAATTGTCTCTTAAAACCAGTAAAAACAGTAGCTGAAGCAACAAAAAGGTAAATATTGTATGTCTAATGCATGGAGCAGAACAACTGTGCCAGTTTCTCCCCTTTCTTTGTAAATGGAACTTGTCTTTCTGTATTTAAGCCACTTCCTACTGTCCCAGTGAAGAAGCCATGGCCTGTCCCTGTCACAGAGAAGGAAGTGTGCCCCCTGTGCCTGTCAGTCTCACTGAATGAATTGTCCATCAGCTCCTGTAAATAAGTTGTGGCCTCTGTGCCTGTCAGTTTCATTGAAGCAGGCATCATTTCTGCCATTCCCAAAGGACTATGTGTGAAGGGAGAAGTGGCCCCTGTCACTGTCAATACTAGTAGAGGAGGTGTGGCCTCTGTATCTGTTAATCTCACTGAAACATACAGGGCATGACCTCTGTATACTGTATGCCGTTCTCAATCAAGGAGTTGTGGCCTCTGTGCCTGTCAGTCCCAAGAAAAGGAGGCGTGGCCGCTGTGTCTGTCAGTCCCAGTGAATGATAAATGGCTCCCCATCCATTCCATATGCTGTTCACATTGGTACATAAACAGTGCAACACAATACAGTTAAAAATATATATTTAAAAAATCATAAAGAAATGGTCTAAATCGTATGTGATATGACTGTGTACTTTCAAATTGTTACATATATTAATGAAATTGTGCAAAAAAAAAAAATTGCAAAATGCAAGGAGGTAATTGTGACATCGCTCTAGAATTGCAATGATCTTGCAAAAGAGACCCAGAAAACAAATAACTGATGTTCAGATATCCTAAATACTTTCACCCTTGTGCACTAAATACTGGTGGACTGACACAGGATTGTTCCAAATAATTTAATGTTGCAAGTTCTTTCTATGTGTAATTTTTGCTTTGCATCAAACACATCTGTACAACAACAAAAAAAAAAACAATCTATAAATGTAATGTTTTTTGGGACACAAGAAATATATGGTAACCTGTTGCTAGTAGGAAAAATCTAAACTTTTGGGCCCAATAAATTTGAAGATCATTCAGCGGTTATACATTTAATTTTGTGTTCAGTCTTGTAAATGAGATTTGCATGCATCAGTCTGATATCTGAAAAAAACATTAAAAAAAAAAAATTAGTATGAAATGTTTCTTAGTAAATCCTAAACTATCTCTGCACAATTTCTGTGCATGTTCTCCCCTTGTCTGTGTTTTCTCCACGTTTTCTATAGTTTTATTCAGGGTCGTGGGGGGCTTGGAGCCTATGATAGAAGACTTATGGCACAGGGCGGGGTACACCCTGGACAGAGTGCCAATCTGTCACGCATTTACCTGTCCATTATAGAGTAACACATTTTTTTTATCATTGTTAAAATTGCATACAAATCACATGATTGCCATATTTCAAACTGCTGTCCTGTCCTGTGTGAATTGTTATTTGGATTAAAGGATGTTTGATATGAAATTTTATGTCTCTTATCTGAAAAATCTTCTTCTTTTCAGCTCTGGTACTACAGTATGTGTGTAAGGCATTTGTTCCTAACAATATTTAGTCATGTGACTATTTTAGCAAGAAAATATTAGAATCACCCTAGTCAAGTGAGAAACGTCTTTTAGAAACCTTCGGAAATTTTCCTGAAACATACTCACTCTGTTCAATACAATTCAATTCAATTTGATTTATATAGCGCTTTTAACAATGGTCATTGTCTCAAAGCAGTTTCACTCACTTTCTCAGGAGGCTTAGGGTACAAAGTGGTATACCCTAGATGGGTGCCAATCCATCGTGGAAAATTGCATATTCCATATGCTGTTCACATTGGTACACAAACAGTGCAACACAATACAGTTAAAAATATATTTTTAAAAAATCATAAAGAAATTATCTAAATCTTATGTGATATGACTGTGTGCTTTCAAATTGTTACATATATTAATGAAATTGTGCAACAACAAAAAATACTGCAAAATGCAAGAAGGTTATTGCGACATTGCTCTAGAATTGCAATGATCTTGCAAAAGAGACCCAGAAAACAAATAACTGATGTTCAGATATCCTAAATTCTTTCCTTGTGCACTAAATACTTGTGGACTGACACAGGATTGCTCCAAATAATTTAATGTTGCAAGTTCTTTCTATGTGTATTTTTTGCTTTGCATCAAACACATTTGTACAACAACAACAACAACAACAACAACAACAACAACAAAAAACTGTGTCACAGTGCCTTGGCCATCTCACTCACTCACTCATCATTTATACCACTTACTCCTGTATTCAGGGTCACGGGGGGCCTGGAGCCTATCACAGGAGACTTAGGGACAAGGCGGGGTACGCACTGGACAGGGTGCCAATACTTCGCAGGGCACACACACACACACACACACACACACACACACACACACACACACACACACACACACACACTCACACACACTCATACACACTCAAACACTCATTCACACACTATGGCCAATTTTGGGAATGCCAATTAACCTAACCTAAATGTCTTTGGACTGTGGGAGGAAACCGGAGTACCCTGAGGAAACCCACCAAGCACAGGGCAAAGTCCATGCATAGACCCGAGGTGGGAATCGAACCCTAGATCCTGGAGGTGTCACAGTGCCTTGGAAATTTTCCTGAAAAATAGGGTATTAAATTATTTTTTTATTTTTATTTTAGGGCATCAAACAGTTAAGGCATTGGGTTACTGATCAGAAGTTTGGGGGCTCGAGCCCCGCAGCACTGCCAAGTTTCCACTGTTGAGCCCTTGAGCAAGGCCCTTAACCCTATCTACTCCAGGGGTGCTTTATCCTGACTGACCCTGACTAAATAAAAATTTTATAATATTTATTTGGAAGAATTTCTCATGTTACATAATTTAAACATTTATGCTTTAAACTGACCAAACATTTAAAACACTCTGATTCTTTCAGGGCAAAGTAGCTCTAGACTTGTAACAAACGAACCGTTCGAAACAAACGAATCAAAAGTGTCAGGCAGTTCGATTGACACAGAGTCGGTTCAGTGAAGTGACTCGCGATGCCCATCACCGGCTCTCCCTCTGTTCCTGGCGGTGTTTTAAGTTCAGGGGGCGAGGACTCCCCTCTCTCACATGAACCATGCACTGCCTCTGGACCTCAGCACTCGTACACACGCTCATTCACTGCCTTTTCTTCAACATATGGACTTTTGATAAAGCCGCAGCGTTCAGCATTAAGGTAAGTTCAGGAGCATGAAGTCTGCAGATGCGCGCAGAACGCCGGGTAGTTCAGTGCCGGGGATCAGGGCGAGAAGAAGCGGCTTGGTGCAGTTTCCCAAAGTGCGCAAGTTTGACCGGACTCTCTGTTGGTTTTGTGCGGCTGTGCGCTCTGAGATCAAAGCCCAGCTGGAGTCTTCAGCTCTCTGTGGAATTTCCGAAGTAGTTCAGCCTGAATGCTGTTACAGACTCCTTTTGGTGCATTGGGTTTAAGACTAATGAGGCTTTTAAAGAGGACGCCTTTTAGGGTTCTCCCTAAGCTCCTAAGGTGTGTGTATGTGTGTCTGTCTGTGTGTGTGTACAGTATGTGTGTGTCTGTGTGTGTGTACAGTATGTGTGTGTGTGTGTGCATTTCAATACCTGATGACTGAATCATTTGCCAGAAATTTAATATAAAAAAAAACTTTTATAACTCTTTAATTGTATACAGTATGTCCAGAATGTTTAGTTGCATTTAGTACTTTTTGTTTTTGTTACTTTGTATATTTACAAAACATCCTCAATTTTTTGGTAAACACACGCAGTCACTTCTCTTCCTAATGATGAGCTCATGCGATTGTTTAATTAGGTTCATTCAGCCAGTGTATGGATACTTTTGACCACCACGAACCTTAGTGTAGACATGCAGGTCATTCTAATATCCGGCAGTATTAAGATATACAAGGTGTCCAGAAAGTCTCCATGCATTAAAAAAAAAAAAAAAATTGTAGCAAAATGTTACTTTTTGTATTTTCAAAACACAAATTTAAAAGATATTTAAAAATCTTCTACATGATTGCAATTTCTTTGTAAACACACAGGTCGTCTCTCTTCACCATGATGAACTTATGCAATTGTTTAATTATGTTAATTTAACCTGTGCATGGTTACTTTGAAGTCACCTTGTACTGTAGTCGTGCAAGTCATTCAAATATCTTATTTTAAAATATATCATTTTATTTATTTATTTTTTTGTAGCAAAATGTTACTTTTTGTATTTACAAAACATCATCTTCTACATGATTGCAATTTCGTCTCTCTTCAGCATGACAAACTTGTGCAATTGCTTAATCATGTTAATTAATCCTGTGCATGGATACTTTTGAGTCACCTTGTAGTATAGGACTACAGGTCATTCAAATATCTTGCAGAATTAAAATATACAAGGTGTCCAGAAAGTCCTTTTTTGTAGTAAATGTTACTTTTTGTATTTACAGAACATCCTCTACACAATTAAAAAAAATTTTGTAAACACACAGAGTCATCGCTTCTTCTCATGATGAACTCATGCAATTTTTTAATGAACACACTTTTAGGTTGTACTTTAGATAGAAAAACCAGTCCCATCATTCTTTTCTTATAATAATAATAATAATAATAATAATAATAATAATATTACTTTTTTATTTGTGGAGCATCAAATCCATTCTCAACATGTGCAGCAAATGTAATTATCAGTAGAATGACTGGACATTTACTAGAAACAGAGGGAACAAAATGTATTAAAAGAGAGAGACTGGAGCGATACAGTTACAATCAGGGAGTGACTACACTGAGTAAAGTGTTAGATTTGTCTTTGAGTTGAGTTTTAAAGTAGGAGATGGAGGAGACTCCTTAAAGGCTCTGTGGAAGTAAATTCACAAATTTTGGCTGCAACAACACTTAAGGACCTGCCTGAAGTTTGAATTTAGGGACTGTGAGTAAACTGGAGCCAGATGACCTTAACATATGGCTGGGGTATAAGGAAGTAACCGTTCAGGCAGATAACTAGGGGTATAGCCATTGAAGTCTTAGTGGGTGAAAATGAGTGGTTTTCTATTTAATATGGCAGGAATTTGGTAACTTGTGTTAACTTTAAAAAAATTGTTGGAGTTGGATTGTTTAGTGCAAGTGAGAACACCAGCAGCCGAATTCTGGATGCAGTGCAATATGGAGATTGTTTTGGTAGGAAGGTCAGTTAACAGAACTTTGCAGTAGTTGAGGTGGGAAGTAACAGAGGCACGGGCTCTGTAGTGAGAACGAAAGGGTTCGGTCAAAGATGAGCCTTAGATTGCGATAGTGAAGGGTTGGACAAAGAGGGTAAAAGCCAAGACGTGAGCATTACTAGACCAACCAACTAGAAGAAAGACTGTTTGTCTGTGTTGAGTTTCAGCTAAATATCGTGCTTCCAGTCCTTGATGGGGTGGATGTAATCTAGTAATGAACATGGTGGAAGAGATGTACTGGCAATACTGCCTTCTCTGAGACTGGTTTGAAAATGTTTTGATGTTGCATCTTGGAGGGGAAGAACTTTTAAACTTTTTAAGGAAAGTGCTCTTCTGTATGTTTGATCTTATAGATGCCTATGATTGGCTTTGAACTTGTTGAACAGATAAACCAGATCATCATCTCTTATGTTTGTGATAACTTTTTTCCTCTATTAAATGGTTCTTTGACTGCAATAGGCATGTCCATATGTAACGTCAAAGCTCCAACCCATAACATCTTGAATGAAAAACAGAAAAACAGCACCAACCAACAAATACGTGTTTACTGTATACACACACACTAGTGCTGTATTTCAGGAGAGACGGTTCAAGTCGAACCGGGACTTGAGTTGAAATTTCTTGTGAATACAAGCAGTCGACATTTACAGAAGACTTCAGTATGATGATGAGACTCTTAGCTGCAGTAAATTTAAATACATTTAACATGGAGCAAACGTTTTAAAGAAGGCTGTAAGTCCATGAATGATGATCCCAGCTGAGGTGGCTCAGAGCCCGCTGCGGTCGTTCCGGTGAACATTCCGTGATCCTTGAAAATCGATGGAGTACTTGTCTCCAATTTGTGGACGATACGCATCTGTCTGTGCAAGGTCATACAAAAACACCACTTGCACGTTACAGGGATGGTGAGAGTTACTTCCACATCACCTGTACAGTCCTAAGACACATGTTTGGTCCATTGTAGAAGTTCCTGGGAGGCCATCGTGTGTTGGTATAATGGCTCTGGCGTACTGAGGAAACTTTCTACCTTGATGGTTTCCAAGCACTAATTAAACACTGGGATGAGTGCAGTAGTGTAGAAGCGGATTATACTGTATAGAGAAATAAAGGGAGATTTTACTTTCCTAAAAAGTTCTGTTGTTCGGCACAATCAAGAGTCCCAGTTTGACTTGAACGTATTTAAATCGATTGGATCGATGATGATTGCATCAAGACTAAACTGATAAAGCCTTTGAGCGTAAAGATTATTCTACAAGTCCTTTTACCTTTTAGGGGAGCTCCTGCTTCAGAACACACACACACACACACACACACACACACACACACACACACACACACACACACACACACACACACACACACACACACACACACATATATCTGCAGACAGGACCTTTCTAAGGGCTTTCCGCCTATTTAGGATATAAACATCCAAAGGCTATTGAGACACAAAACATATGGGCATGCAAATTCTTGTTTGGACATGCATTAAGGTCCTGAGGCTGGGGGGGGGGGGAGGCTTGGGCTTGTAAGGGTATGAGGGGTGTCTTTCTGTTGTGTGTGATTCATAGACTTGGGGCAGATGTGTCCTTGTAGTTTGTAACACATTATATGCAAGTTCTTTGCTGTTATCTTGTAAATGTAATATTTGTGAGACAAAGATACTGAGAAACAGTAGGGAGCCAGACAGACACAAAGGGAGAGAAAGATAGAGGGAGGGTAAAAGAATTCGAGGCAAAGAAGGGAGAGAAATAAATATACCCAATGGAGGCGTTAAGGTCTTGCTTAAAGGCCAAAAAACGGCTCGTCTCGCTGGTGCTAAACTTTCGAATCCTTCTGAATTGAATACATATGTACTGTATAGCTGTCTGTTTTAATGTTCAAATAAAATGAAATGGCATGCTTGTGATGGCTGCTAACGTGAGGGAAATGTTACCAAAAGCCATAATCTGTTCAAATCTTTTCTGTTTTGAATGACACATTTTACAGTAAAATCACACTGGATATCATACGAATGAACACGTTTACACGCTGTGCCTTTGCTGCTCTCAGCTGTTTCTTATTTGCAAGATAACAGCAGAGGATGTTCTTCTCCTCATCCTTGATTTTTATCTTTGCATATACAGAATACTGTAAGAAAGCTGTCCCGCTTGCTTGTGAACAGAACGGGACCACACTCCCACACTTCAGATTCGGAGAAAACCACAAAGCCGCTGTTCACTCAGCACTACAACAGACCCTTTCCCATCATTCAAGAGAGATTTGCTGAGCGTCGTGCCCGAGTGTCAGTAAAGTGCACGTTCAGGCATTAGGAAGAGTGATTATCTCTCCGTCTAGACGACAGACAGGAGTCGGTATAATTTGCCTGCAGCCTTTGGTCCTTTCATGTGTTTGAGTCATTCAGGGCCTCTGAAGAGAGATGGACTGAGCTCTTCTGTCACTCTGTCTTTGTCTGTCCGACTCATTATTCATCTGCTTTACTCTTCTCTCTTTATCAGTTTGAGCTCAAAGGTCCCAGTTTTCCTCTCTTTTTTTCCCCCCTCTTGGTCTTGTTTACTCTGTCCTGTGTAAAGAGGGGGAAAACATATGATGGTTATAGATCGTCGGAGCATCCAACCAGAACCGAACGGAAACGTGAAGGCAATTCATTAGGAAAGGGCTGCGTCCGTGGAAGTCTGAGTGAAAATCCCCCGGAGACTGAAAGCTTTTTGAAGAACAGAAGTTTGAAAATGTGTTTAGCAGAAGACACACAGCCTCAGTGAGGAAGATTAAACCGAGGAAGTTATGGCCGGTTGTAAAATTAGGGAGCTGTGGATTATTTGTGCTGAGGAGACAATTCTTCGAAACATTATCTACACTTTTAGGAGATTTATAGTCGCACAGTCCCTGTTGGTGATTTAGCTGTTGGTGAGACGGCGTGAGCAGAGAGGAGACGCCGATGATAAACTCGCAGACAAATCCTGCCAAACGCATTGGGTTGTAACGACACGTTCGGAGTAACTGTGCTCTCGTAAAGAAAAAAAAAAGAAAAAAAAGAAAGTCTAATAAGAGCAATGGCACGATGTTATTGCAAGATTTTGTCTATGTGTCTTTGTTTGAGTGTAAAAATGGCTTCTACCATCATCATACATGTACACACACATGTCTCAGTAATATGTTGACTCTATACTGTAGATTCTCCTTTCATGTTGGTTGCATTGCCCAGGACAAGTTCTCGTCTCGTCTCGTCTCATCTCGTCTGAGTTACTAAACCCACAGAGCTCACCTGAGGCCACCTCTTTAAGCCCCACTTCCTAGAAGCCAGCTGGTAATTGTTGAGTTTTGCCCCGGGGTGTCGCAGGACAAGTGCAGGAGGAGTGTGTTTGCCTCTGCATGGCTCTGGTGTTTGTCTCCCACAGCTTTACTGAGCTCTAAAGGAGAGGTGTTGTTTTGAAACCCCGTGATTGAGTTTACATTTCAGCCATCCTCCTGTAACTCGTAACTCGTGTGTGTGTGTGTGTGTGTGTGTGTGTGTGTGTGTGTGTGTGTGTGTGTGTGCGTCAGCATGTGCGATACAGCATGACCGAGGCATGAAATCACACTATAATGTCAGAATCATAGATATATGTATGTGGCTTTTAAGCTCTCTAGAGATAAAACATGATGTTACATTAGTTTAGTCAGGAGGTTAAATTCAGGAAATTCTGAAGATTAATACAATATGTTTGATTTTATCTCTATAACATAAGCTACAGTGGCTACAGTGGGTGCCTTTTCCCATGCCCTTTTTATTTCATGGTTTTAAAATGTTTTATAGATTTTGTGTGTGTGTGTGTCTATGGAAGTGTATTATCTGTTGGGAACTGTTGAAAACGGCTTTCACGCCTTTCACGCCGTTTTTCCCTCCTCAAAGCTTGATTAAATCTGTGTGCTCGCGGGAATCGGTTCTACCTTGTCCCCATTTTCCATGTAGCAGGTTCCTGAAAAAAATCTTACACCAGATTCCACCCACATTCATTCACGCTTATCTACCAGCCAATCACAGTGGAGGTGTGCGAGCAGTTTGGACATTGGATTCTGGGGAAAACTTTCGGAGCTGCTCTACACCGCACCGTCTGAAGTGCTCTTCCGGTTTTTGGAAGGCATTGAAAACCTGCTCTAAGTAAAGACGTCTTAAAATAGGCGAGTTAAAAAAAAAAAGTGAGTTTCAGTGATTTAATGCTTTTGTCAAATTTTAAAGCAAATAAAAATATTTTGTTATTTTATGCAATGAAATTGCTATACAACAATCAATGTTTCTTATGAAGTAAATTTTTCTACCTACTGGACGTCTGCAGTATTCTGGTGTCAATCGCTCCATCCATGCCTCCTTGATTGCTTCCTCAAGTTCACAATTCACTTGAGAATTCCAAAGTTTTAGGCATTTTTGTGCAGAGCTGGACGCCCCGGTTTCAGAGCGTAAAAGTCCTGCCACATATTGTATTTTTCATTCATTAATTAATTTTTAACTAATAACTGAGGACTCTAATACAGTTCATGGCATCGGTAACATGGCATACTGTATAGTATGTTGTCTTAATACTTTTGGCCACCGGTGTACTCAGTAAAGTCCGAGTTACTGTACATGCACTGTTTATTACAGCAGAATGTGATCTGGTTAAATCATTCTACAGACTCAAGAGTTCAATTCCCTCTATAACTGTGTCCTAAACGATGAAAATGATAATTTGTTTTAGTTAACAAGAAATCCGGTAATTGATGGAGACATGGGTACAAAACCGTTTATTGCAATTTCGGTCCTGAAACTAGCATAGCAGACGGCCTAGTGGTTGCACTTAGCAGTCTCGAATTGCACCTCCAGGTTTTGGGTTCAATTCCCACCCTGGGTCTGTGTGACTTTGCATGTTCTTGGTGGTTTCCTTTGGGTACTCCGGTTTCCTCCCACAGTCCATTGACATGCCGATTAGTCTAATTGGCGTTCCCAAATTGCCTGTAGTTTGTGAATTGGTTGGCACCCCATAGAGGATACAGGGTGTACCCCTCCTCATACCCTAAGTCTCCTGGGATAGGCTCGGGGCCCTCCCCGCAATAGTGTATACAGGATAAAGCGGTGTAGACGATGAGTGAGTAAGCGAACGATCATAGTGGTTGCAGAAATAAGTCAAAACAGCTTGTATCAATTGCACGGTCTTCATAGTGTCCTGGGTTTAAAGAGTGAAAATACTATCTGTCCCTCTTATCCTCCTTCTTGTCTCTCCCTCTCTCTCTCTCTCTCTCTCTCTCTGTATCCCTGGGCTAGGACAGCAGGGAGGGGACGGAGGAGCTCCACCTGGAAGAAGTGGCTCAGTGGTGGGGTGAATGGAGCAGCTGGTCGACCTGTAGCTGGACATGCGGAGGAGGAGTTCGCTCGCAGGAGCGCCACTGTCTGCAGCAGAGGTTAGACGTCCTGCAAAATACATGGAAGCAGCACAATGAAATGCAGGTCAATGTTGGCCGTGTTCTCATAAACTACCCTTAGGTTAAATTGCCGCCAGTTTCCGGGGAAAGTTATCACACATGAATATTGTGAAATTGATAAAACGCTGCTCTCCATGAGGAGGGAGACAATTTTTTGTCCATTAACACTAAGGTAAAAAAGTTGGACCTTTTGAAAAAATACCGTCTGATATAAACTCCTCTTAGACCTGGCTTGGTAATTAGCTGTGCAAGACTGGTTACGCCTCCGTCTGTCTGACCCTTTTGTGAACCCACTCCTTAACCTGGCTAGCATCACCCAGCACAGCCTGTAGGCTAAAACCGCATGTCCTTTTGGATGAAATGGTGCAGAAATCTCAATGCAATTACACTTCGTTAAGCTCAGGCTTCATAACTGTTACAATCTGCTTTCGCTCGCAGAGCTTTCCGCAGTTTACCGCTCTGAACGCTTGTTAAAGTTGGAATACTAACAAACTTCACGAAATCAGTTCTGCTGTCGGCAGAAGACGAACCGCTTCTTTTAAACCCCCGGGTGAAGACGCGCCATCATGTCAGTCATGTAGAACAACTCTGACTCACATTTTTATTGGACTGTTCTGGTTTTATGTCATTAGCGAGTTCCCAAATTACTCAGTAAAGTCTTTTGATGAAGCTAACACCAGAAAGAGTTTTATACTTTTGAATTCATTTTGCATAAATATATATATGCAAAATGAATTCAAAATGATCAATAAAGTTCCTTATTTCACGTTGTGAAATATTTTACACTTTTATATTAAAAATTTTTTCCCATATTTTCTATGCAGTTGTGTTCATTTCTTTGCTTAGTTATAGTTGTGTGTCTAATCTTGCTTTTTATGATTTTCATAAATGTATTATTCATTACTTTTGTCCTGCCATGAACATACAGAAGCACTCAGTGCTAAATATGGCTTTATATTCAATACCTAAGTACAGTTGAAACACAACCCTGAAGAAAACGATGCTGAAGTTTATTGTTAAGATGCAGACATAACTAATATGAAAAATATAAAACCACCATGTCCTCCAGTATGCATTATTTATTGTTCGTCAGGATGGATGCGTTTCAGTCATGTCCGACATGGTGACGATGTTGTTTACGGTGATGGGGTTGAGTGCTTCTGCAATATATAATCAATATGGTTTTTCTCTCATTTCCTTTTAGTACAGATTCTGCACAGTGGAACACGGGAAATATTTGTAAAGACATGTAATTAGCAATTATGTAGTAATTATAGCTTATAGCAGTTTAATAATTTTTTTAAAATATCCAGATATATCTTCTATCTTCTCTGCCAGTATATTTTGTTAATATGTTGATGTTAATATGCAAGGATGTGCTAGTGGTTATTTAATTTTATTTATTTATTGGTGGCATAATAGTTAGCGCTATGGCTTCACACCTCCAGGGTTGAGGGTTTGAGTCTCACCTTCGAGACTGTTTGTGGAGTTTGGATGTTCTCCCTGTGCTTGTTGGGTTTCCTCCATGTATTCTGGTTTCCTCTCAAAGATATGCATAAAGATATACATTAATTGGCATTTCCAAATTGCTTGTAGTGTGTTAAGTGAGTGTTAAGAGGATTTCTCTTCTTATAACCCCCAGGATGTGAAAAATGCTATGCCATTTTGCCATTAATTAACCTAATGACCAACTACATGACACCAGCAATTCTGTCCAGACAAACACATACTTATAAATGCCTTTTAGAACAAATGAGCGGCAGCTTTAGGAAGATTCCTCTGCCGATAAGGGCTCATGTTGAGCTAGGCCAGCTGGCCCCCATTAGCACTCCCTTGTGTGAGAGTGAGTGTGTGTACATGCTGGGGAGGGGGATCTCAGTGGTGAAACAGAAAGATGAGGAGGAGGCCCATCTGGAGTGGGCCGAAAGGGGCGAACAAGCCTGGGAAAGTTGCACATATGTAAGCCAGGTAGTCTCTCGTGAGAGGAGCAGCACAGCACGCATCAGATCCAGATTGTCTGATGCAAGATGGCACTGAGGTCAGCAAATAAGTTAAGGATGGATTCAGTTTTGGAGCAAAGTATTAAAATGATTTAATACTACATATTGCAAAATAATGTGGAACATGATTGCAAACTGTTGTGTTCAATCCC
>JAAGKR010000349.1:0-42254 GCA_011419295.1 Clarias macrocephalus
GCATGCAGGGAGGGAGCGGGGGACGACGCATGCATGCAGGGAGGGAGCGGGGGACGACGCATGCATGCAGGGAGGGAGCGGGGGACGACGCATGCATGCAGGGAGGGAGCGGGGGACGACGACGCATGCATGCAGGGAGGCAGGGGGGACGACGCATGCAGGGAGGGAGGGGGGACGACGACGACGCATGCATGCAGGGAGGCAGGGGGGACGACGCATGCATGCAGGGAGGGAGGGGGGGACGACGACGACGCATGCATGCAGGGAGGGGGGGAGGACGCATGCAGAAGGAGAGAAGGGCGTACTGACAGACATATAGAGAAAGAATGCGGGAGAGACGTGCAGAATGAGAGAAGCATAATGCGAGAGGCATACAGAAATAGAACGAGAGATGAGGAAAGAGGCATGAAGAAAGACAGAGTGAGTCATCCAGGCAGCAAGACAAACACAAGGACTGAGAGAGACTAACAAATAGATAGAGAGACAGACAGTGATACAAGGAGAAGGACATAGAGGGACATGCAGCCAGAGGAAGAATGACTGAGTCAGATGGATCGAGAGATGAGTTTCCAAATCCAGTTCGACTCTGGAAGGAAGCCCCCGAGTGTGTATTAAATATCAGGCTGTGTTCAGGGCCAGTGTCAACACTGTCTGTGGTTGTTGGTGATTAATTTTTGTTTATTTAGTCTTCTATACAAATAAGTTGATATTCCATAATGTTAACAACAACATTAAACAAACAGATTCGCGGTGAGTCAGACGATTACCTGAGTTTTTAATAATGTCAGTCACTTTAATCCCAGAGCACTGAGTCAGGGCTTTAAGGCGTGTCTGGTCTAAGCAGAACAGAATCTGTGTGAACAGAGCGACGCTAAGGTAACCAAACACCGCGTGCGGTTTAGCGGCTCAGACGAAAAAGAGAAAACGGTGCTTACAAAGACGAGGCTGTATTAATCCTCCTGATCTTTTGTCTCTGTGTACAGAAAGAGGGGTCTGCCTCCCCACCGTGTCCCTGTGGATCCTCTTTGTTTATATTGAGGCAGCGATACGATTCAAAGACCTGAAGGACTTCCATGTGGATCTGTGTCGTCCCTTTGCAGCACACTGGTAAGAAAGTGTGGGACGCAAAGTCACGCGCCTGGGTTGGGTTTTCAGCTGAAAACTGTGATGACCTCATCACGCTCTTGACATCAGCGGTGTATGTTGGTATTTGGAAAGTGCCACGATTTTACGAGCAGATATTAAGGCAATTCACACCTGCAGTGCTGTGCAAAAGTCTTGACTCCCCCTCCCTCATTTCTTAATATTAAAGGATGTGTGTGTATGTGTGTGTATGTGTGTGTATGTGTGTGTATGTGTGTGTATGTGTGTGTGTGTGTGTGTGTGTGTGTGTATGTGTGTGTATGTGTGTGTGTATGTGTGTGTGTATGTGTGTGTGTATGTGTGTGTGTATGTGTGTGTGTATGTGTGTGTGTATGTGTATGTGTGTGTATGTGTGTGTATGTGTATGTGTGTGTATGTGTGTGTGTGTGTATGTGTGTGTGTGTGTGTGTGTGTGTGTATGTGTGTGTGTATGTGTGTGTGTGATTATCTGCATCTGTATCTCACCACTGGTTCATGCTTTAAGTTAGATGTTTTGTTGTGTCTGAATGATTTATAGGTCACCCTGATTGTTTAACAAACAAAAACAAACATTCCTCTGACGCTGGTCAGCTACAGGGACTGGACTGATAAATGAGAGACAAAAACGGGTGGAGTTGAGACTGGAACCACATACTGCAGAACCAGAAGTCCACAGGGTGGAGCTGGATATTATGACTATTTTGTTTACAATGTACAGTTTTTTTTTTCTGGTGATTTTGTTTTTATTGCATGAACTGCAAGAAGTTGGTCCTGTCAATAAGACGACGTTCTTGAGTAACTCTCACGCACCTCCTAAAACTGCTAAAAGTTGGGTGTGTGCAGAATGTATGTCGGATGAAAAACATCCTTTTTACACACATCGTATTCAACTCAAAATAGTAGCGACTGCAGCCAGTGGTTAGATAAGTCTTGATTTGATTCTCCAAACAGACCTGACTGTGGAAAGTCCAAAAAAGTACCTCAGATTACGCCGACTCCTTAAAGAACTGAAACTGCGAGAAATGTAATACAACATTGGTGGGTTTTTTTTGTTTTGTTTTTTAAGCTTAAACAAAAATCCTGGTTGCGCGTTTTAATACATCCTTCAAAATAAGCCTCTGAGTTACACTACACTTGGTGTAATTTGGAAAGTGACTCATTGTAAAAGAATGTATTCAGACTATTCAGGCTATAATTGGGTGTCATGAGTTATTTTGTTAGTGATCTTGATTGCTCAACCTGAGCATAGGTTAGAATTCTCATGTCACACAAGGGTTCTGTAGGCAGTAAATTAAACATTAGTTTGACAATTATTAGTCCAGGAATTATTAGAATTATTATTAAAATTGCATTCAGATTGTTACTCATCTGTGAACAAATGAGATCCCCCCCCCCCCCCTTTTCAGAGATTCCCTTTAAAGGGTTTAAATCATGATTTGTTCACGATTAATGCATCTCTCTCTTTTTTTTTAAATCAAAGTCTTTTTTTTTATTGGAAATATAAACAGGTTACGCATACATACATGGTACACTATTTCTTTTTTTCTACAAATTCCCCTCCCACTCCACAAGGAAAAACAGCCAGTCACCAGAAAAATAAGTAAGAGAAAATATATTAATAAGTAAATTAATACATTTATTTATTTAGTTATTTCTAAAAAAAAAAAAAAAATCATTAGAAATAAAAACCAAAAAAAAGTACTTTATTACATATCCATATAGATTTGTGTGCATCTATATTTTCAAATGGTTGCCAGACATCATAAAATTCCTGAGTGGATCCTTTTATGGAATATCTTTTCTAGATTAATAACATACAAACTTCTTTAATCCAGTGAGCACCCACAGGTGGCAACGGCTCCTCCTTCCACTTAAACAGGATCATACTCCTAGCGAGAAGGGAGCTAAAGGCTGTCATGGTGGCCTGGGAGTCATTCAAGCCGAGCACCACTCGAGTCAACACCAAAAAAGTGCAATGAATGGGGATGATTCTAATGGTGCTTGGCATATTTTTGACAGAATATAAAAAAATAAAACTCCTAAAGTGGTATAACTTTGGGCATGTCCAGATCATATGCGTAAGCGTAGCTGGTTTACGTTAGACCAGTGACGCTGGTGGATAATTTTAAACTAGTGTATGTGTGAGGCAAACTGATGATGAGTAAATTCTATGTACTGTATTAGCTTTTGCCTGAGTTTATCTGAAATTTGTTTATTTACCTTTAAGTTCATGATGCATCGCTGACTTTTTAAAAAAAAATTTAATCCGTCTCCACGTCTCTCTGTAGTATCGGATATCCGGTGGTGACGCTGGGCTTCGGCTTTAAGAGCTACGTGAGCTACAAGATGCGTCTACGCAAGCAGAAGGAGGTGCAGAAAGAGAACGAGTTCTACATGCAGCTCCTCCAGCAGGCCCTGCCACCCGAACAGCAAATGCTGCAGAAACAAGAGAGAGAGGCAGAGGAGGGTAAGGGAGACGGAGGAACGAAGCGAGTCCTTCATCGTGATTTAGGTTTAGTATTTAAAATGGTTTGCAGCGAGCTGTAGCACTCACTCTTTTGGTGAAGTTTCCCTAAGGAGGTCAAAACCCCATGATGATGATGGGGAGTTTGATGCGAGCGTGTGCAGGGAGACAGTGTTGGACCACCGAGTCTTGGATTCATGCACTTGGATCGAACTGATCTTTAAACTAACATGAAGCATCACAGAGCTTTATATTATTATTATTTTATTTTTTTAAATTGACAAGGAAATGGAAATCATTCCACAAATCGAGTCAAATTGTTGATTGTCATATTGGCAACAGGGAGAGGAAGTTATTGTCTGTATGGTTATACTTGGATTAAACCTGTTTTCACTTCCCTTGGAATGTTTTTTTTTTCCCTTTTTTTTTCCCTTTTAGTGCTTTTAACAGTAGAGACAGTCACAAAGTGGCAAATAAGCCAGATTTGACTGAAAAGGGGGGAAAAATGTAAAAAATAAAATAAAATCCCTAAGACGATATGAGGAAGGAATGTTATAATAAAGGGAACTTGACATCAGATGCTGGGCAGAGTAAAGACAAACCGTACCAAGTGTGTTTAAAAAGATGTTTTATTCGCAGTTTGCCAATATAATGTATGCGGGATGAGCGTAGGACAGCTTAATTATTAAAGCGTCAGGAATTCTCTTTTTTGTTTACTGTGTTTTGATCCCCTTGTCTGTCACGCTGATTTAGATCTAAACTCTGCTCTCCCGGCAGCAGCATCTAAAAGCACACATGACGCCGACTCGCCTCCCGCAACTCAGAACGGCTCCGCCGGTGGCAAGAAGCCAGCATCGAATACTTTACCGGAGCTGGAGTACCGCGAGAAAGAGCGAGGCAAGGGCGAGTCTAAGAAACAACACAACCAGAACCAGAACCATCACAGCAGCATCCTGCCTGTAGTGGACTTTAATAAAGCACAGGAGATGGAGTACATGGAGAATAATGTGAACAGCAAGAGACTGAGCAGCTCCGAGCTGCTGGGCAGCACCGAGAACCTGCTTCTGAAGGAGGACAACTCTTCCTCGTCGTGCTCGTCCTCTTCCTCTAATTCCACCGCCTCAAAGAATCACAAAAACGCCAGTGCAGGCAGCGGGGCGGGCGGAAACTCGTCGCCTCGCGGCCACGGGTCGGCCAACGGCAGCGTGCCCTCCTCGACAGGACCTTCTTCTTCTTCATCATCTTCTAATTCAGCGGGGAAGGGCGAGAAGAAGCAAAAGTGTGGTGGGAAAGGGGGCCACCGAGATCCCACAGATAACTGCATCCCCAATAATCAGCTCGGGAAGCCCGAGGCGCTGGTCAGGTAAAGCCCACAAGCACTCACCTCCATAATGACGTCTGTTTAAAAAAAAAAAAAAAAAAAAAAAAATTATATCTATATATATATATATCTTTTTTTCTTCTAATAATTATATTTTACTTCTGATCCATTGAAGTTTATCAACTTTAATTTTGTAGTCATTATGGTCTTTATCATAATGAAGCTCTTCAGGTATCCGTATCTAGAATGTTCTTATAGACTTGTAGATCCACCTTTAGCAGCAATAACTCGATGGAATCGTTTGCCGTATGATTTATCTAACATTGTTATGAAGGAATTTTAAAGAAACATTACTTCTTCAGTCCAGTGAGGTTTTCGGGCGTTCGCCTGTAAATGGCTCTCTCAAGGCCCCGACACAGCATTACGATGGCGTTGAGGTCTGGACCTTGACTAGGCTGGGGGTCGGCAAGCCGCGGCTCCGGAGCCGTCTGTGGCTTTTTCCATCCCGGTACTGCGACTCCCTGTGGTTTTGGAAAATAAATAATGAGTAATTTTATTTGATTTTACTTTTTTTTTTAATGAATGAATTTTATTTCGTAAATGCAAGGAGGACTTGAATGGACAGAATATTATTCTATATTATTGGATATATTTTATTTGAAAGTAACCTTCAACCCAGCGTCTTTTTTTTTTATTATTATTATTATTATTTATTTATTTTTATTTTTTTCCCCTGGAGTTCAAAATGTTTTTGTTGCATGCAGAAATAAAATTTAGTCTTCTCTATAGCAATGCATTGATTTTATAAAAGCAACACACTAGTTTTTTCTTCTTTTTTTTATGTATGTAGCGTAGAGATAAAAAAAAAAAAGATATATGCAGTATTATCTTCATTTTAGATTTCAAAAGGTTTTCGTGGCTCTGTGTTTTCTTTTTCTCTGGGAAACGGGTGCTTTTATTAGTAAACTATTTTAAACAGCGTGAGAGAGGGCATAATATTACCTGATCGATTGTTGGTGATATTTCCGGAAGATGAGTATGTCACAGTTTCGCAAAATTAATGCATACCTCCTCCTGAAGTGACCTGCGATGCGCCTTCGCTGTTTGTAGTGCATTAAAACATTGTTTTCCAGCCGCATCCGCGCTTCGTTCTCAAATTGTATGCTTTGTCTGTATTGATGTATATAAAAAAATATAGCACACAATGACCAAGGTTATAATTAGGCTGCGAAGTCTCTCCATACTAAAGAGCGGCATGTTGTCTGCCGGCTTTTCCTCCTGTCTTTGTTTACTTCCGGGAGTTCCTTTGCTAATTTCCCACACGTCAATTCTGACCAATCGAAAAGCAGATTAGGAAATGCGTTCAATGACACATGTGGCCAATGAGTGATGTGGATGTTATCACGTGGCTGCATTTTGGTCCGATTCAACTGGTTCGGACCAGAGCAATCAGTATGGTGTGAAAAGGAAGCAAAACGGCAGAAAAACGCTACAATGTATCTGTTGTTGCACTTGGTTCGGACCAAATGAACAGAACCACAGTTGTGAAAGCACCCTAAGGTTGCCATTCTTAGACCTTGATTGTTTTGGTTGTCAGGCTTTCTGATGTAGTTTAAGCGATGTTTCAGGTCATCGTCCTTTTGCATGACCCCGTTTTTACAAGCTTTTGCCTACCGTGTATTTCTCTGAGCGTTGTACAGTCTGACCTTGGGGTGAATATGCTGGGACGTCTGCTCTAGTGAAGATTGTCTTAAACGCTTTCTACTTGTGAATAATCTTTCTCACTGTAGATTGAGAACTCGCTCCTCTTCAAGACCATTGCTCATGTCTGTCCCTCTTGGCATTATATTAACACACCTGAATGCTCCAGAGCAAACTGCCAACTTTTGCTTTTATAGAGGTCTATACATAATGATCTATTTATCAAATACTAACTTGCACTTGGCTTAAATCCTGTGGAAGCAGCTTCAGTAGCTTAATTTTTGAGGTTATGAGGTTGTCAGTGCCTAATACTAAGACACTTAGATACTATTAACACAAAAACACACACTCATTTTTACCTATAAGTCAGTTTCACCTTCTGTTTTTACACACAATAAAAATTAGTCATTCTGAAAAATATTTGGTCTTACTAAGATTTTTTTTAGTTTAGTCTCATTCAGTAGGGTTCACTCAAAGTAGATAATAAACAAACAGCGTTGCAAGCAAACAGCACCAGGGGAGTAAGCACAGTGGGTTTATATAAGTCCTACGCGTCTGTGAAAGCATGCTTTCGACATAAAGACCAATTTAGAAATCTTCTTAAAGGCATCACGTGACCAGACGAGATCGGACATGACACCATACCGTAGCTACCGTGAGTTGTACGTGGCGCTGCTGAATGGTGGCCAACTTTAGCTAAGCTCAATTATTAATCAAGGAATTCAGACCTTGTGTACTGTTACATAGTCTTAATAAGACTGTATTAAAGAGCTTTGTAGTTTTAAGAACTGTTAAACATTGTCTTCTGTTTTTATTTATTTATTTATTGTTTTTTTGTGTGTTTTAATCCCAGGCTGGAGCAGGACGTAAAGAAGCTGAAAGCTGAGCTGCAGGCAAGCAGGCAGACAGAGCAGGAGCTGCGCAGCCAGCTGGGGTCCCTGGGCACGTCAGAACGCAGCATCCGCTCTGAACTCAGTCAGCTCCGCCAGGACAACGAGCTGCTGCAGAACAAGTGAGAATATGAGTGTTACAACTTTGTTTGTGCATTTTGGGTCACACCACGAAGAAACTGGCTCTCATGAAGACCATTCCAGCAAAGCAAGACCAAAAGCTCACCAGCCTCAGAAATCACCAAGCAGCTCAGATTAGAGCCATTACAAAGGGTTTACAGAACATAAGTAGAAGACACGTCTCGATATCAACTGTTCAATTGCATATCCTATATTTTACAATGTAGAAAGAAATAAAAATTTGGAAAGACCGTTGAATTAGAGAGCGGGTCCAAACTTTTGACTGGTTAATCTCTATACTTGATCGCGCTCAAAGAAATTTTCAAATAACATGGTCATGTGTGTGTTTTAGACTCCATAATGCAGTGCAGGCAAAACAAAAGGATAAGCAGACGCTGGGGCAGCTGGAGAAGCGTCTGAAGGTGGAGCAGGAGGCACGAGCGGCTGCAGAGAGGCAGCTGGCGGAGGAGAAGAAACGTAAGAAACTGGAGGAAGCCACGGCGGCCAGAGTCGCCCTCGCGGCTGCATCCAGGCACGTACCGGTTCTTTTGTTCATTTCGTATTCACAAATCATCTCCCAGGAATCAAACGCATTTCACCGAACGTATTGTGTGTTCAGGGTGCCGAGCTTTTCAGAAGCAAAGCAGTGAATCAAACTGGAAATTCCTAAAAATTTGCATTTCCCTGTTCAGGTTAAACAAATGCTTAAACAAAGCTTGTTCATCCCGTGGGCGTGGCCAGACTTCATTTCATGCCTGACTTCTTTAATACATCCAACCCATTCCAGTCCATTAATTTCCCCTGCTGATTTCTGTACCGCTGATAAGCTGCCTCCGTGTGCCCCTCTCAAAAATACATCTTGTTTTTTTTCTCTTCTCTTTCCTTTCAGAGGTGAGTGCACAGAGTCTTTAAGGAGGAGGATCTCCGAGCTGGAGACGGAGTGTAAGAAACTCACTCTGGACATTAAAGTAAAAGAGGACTTGATCCGTGAGCTTGAGCTTAAAGTCCAGGTCAGTTTCATTCACAAAGTTCACACACACACAATACAGTGAAATTGGCAGGGGTTACATTCATCGAGCACATGCGAATTATGAAAAACAGTTTTGGATGTGCTCAAAAAATGCATGTTTTTTCTCTCAAAACACTTTAATTTCATTTCAAACTACGCTTAATACATTACCCTTTAAAAAAAAAGAGAGAGAGAATGTTTGTAAATTTGCCATCACAAGCTGCGTTTTCCTCTGCGGTTGCTTTTTTTGTTTCCTCTACAGTACTAAACATTCATACAGTATTATATTCTATATAGCTAAATTTAGCTGGAGTTTTAATATTTATGTAGCAAAATGATTAAATTATATTTAATTTTCTTGAGTTTAGTGTTAAGAAGTTAGTGTTAAAATTTTATATATTGACGCGAAAAAAGCCCGGGGGTGTAGTGGTTAGCACTGTCGCCTTGCACCTCCAGGGTATGGGTTCGATTCCCATCTCAGTGTGCATGGAGTTTGCATGTTCTCCCTGTGCTTGCCGGGTTTCCTCCAGGTACTCCGGTTTCCTCCCACAGTCCAAAGACATGTAGATTAGGTTAATTGGCCTTCCCAAATTGGCCATAGTGTGTATGTGTGTGTGCCCTGCGATGGATTGGCACCCTGTCCAGTGTGTACCTCGCCTTGTGCCCTAAGTCTCCTGCGATAGGCTCCAGGCCCCCCTGTGACCCTGAATGCAGGATTAAGCGCTATAGAAGATGAGTGAGTGAGTGACCCGCAAAAAGCCATGAAAAGTTGCTGAGGATATTTGCAGTTTCCGTAAAATCGCGGGTGTTTCCACGATCAATTATTAGTTACATTCCAAGTTAAAATCTGTAAGGGACTGAGGTCGCAAACTCTGAACCGCAACTTCATGCGGATCAACAGTACTTACCAGAAACGAGATTTGTCTGTATTTATATATTTATTTATTTATATAAATTTTTATTGCGATGAAACATCATGCTAAAGTCTGATTTTGCAATCTTCTGTAGGAGCTTCATAAATATAAAGAGAATGAGAAGGACACAGAGGTGTTGATGTCAGCACTATCAGCCATGCAGGATAAGACCCAGCACTTGGAGAACAGCTTGAGTGCAGAGACCAGGATCAAACTGGACTTGTTCTCTGCCCTCGGAGACGCCAAGCGACAGCTGGAGATCGCACAAGGTCTGCACTCGGGAGAGACTTTTAGATTTTTGTTTTTTTATATCCGAGTGGTGTGATGCTGGATGTCCTGTAGTGTTTTAACTATACCTAAATTCTTGACTGAAAATTTACGAGAAGACTGCAACAAGTAACAGTCTTTCCCTCAACATCATCTCTATAGTTCTCTCCCAGAATGTTACTAAGACTTTCCCTGTGATGGACTCCGAGAATGAATAAGCAGTGTAGGAGGGTCAAAAATGATCCGTACTCCGGTTATTTTAAAACACGTGTTTGCTGTTCGTCTTTCTGTTCAAGCCTACCGTCTCCTTAGTCATTGCCGTGCAGGTGTGAACGTGTTACATCAGTTCATTTGTAACTCAAAAATTAACGCCCCACTTATGAATTGCACAAGGTCGGCGTGCAGAGATTGATGATTTGTGTGAGATGTGTCCTGAAAAGTGCTTGGATATCTGCAAACAAAATTCGGACCGATACGCTAAGGGAGATGAAAGTTTCTTAAAGAGAAAAGGGAAGAGTATGGCACGGAAACACCCTCAATCAAAAAGTTCAAAAGTCAACCAGCTCGAAAATTAATGCTTGTAGATTTCTGGGATTCTCAAGGGCCAGAAGTATTGGAACGCTATCAAGAAAAAGGTTCGACAATCAGCAGTGCTCGTTACACTCAGACGCTTATTGAAGAGCTGAAGATTAACTTTGCATTTAAAACAGATGCTCGATATCCAAGGGCGTCATGATAACATATGGCGATGCACGGTCGCACACTTCCGCTCACACCGTCGACACTCCGCTAAAAATTAGCTTTGAGGTGTTCAATCATCCTCGCTATAGTCCTGATCTCACTTCGTCAGACTTTCACCTGTTTGGTCCCCTGAAAGCAGCCCTATGAGGACGAGAATTCACATCTGACGAAGAAGTGAAGACAACGGTGCATTCGTCACTCACAGCTCAGTCTAAAACATTTTTAATAAGGGAAAACTAAAGCTTGTCAACAGATGGACTAAGTAAATTGAAGAGCGAGGACAATGTCAAAAAATTTTGTATTGGTATTTTCTAAAAGTCGGTTTAAATTATTTTTAAAGCGGATCATTTTTGACTTGCCCTTATTGTTGCAATCCACTTTTATTTGATGAAAGAGACATAAGATAACAGTTCAAGTGGGATCCTTATAGCTATATTTTTTAAGTGAAAAAGCCTGTATTTGATGAGTACTTGATGTACTCTATCAGTATCATGTTGATAAGGATAAAGTTGTGCATCATTTAGATGTCTTTATGACAATTTGGATCGGCATCCCGATCCAGAAACCAAACACATGCTCTTGTCTCCGTCCTCCAGGTCAGATCCTGCAGAAAGATCAGGAGATAAAAGACCTGAAACAGAAGATTGCCGAGGTCATGGCAGTCATGCCCAGCATCGCGTACTCAACAGATACCAGCAACATGAACCCAGTCACCCCTCACTACTCCTCCAAGTTCATGGACACCAGTCCTTCTGGCCTGGACCCCAACGCATCCGTCTACCAGCCCATGAAGAAATGAATGCCTGCGTCAGCTCACCGTACCATCCATCCATGCCACCTCTCTCTCTCTCTCTCTCTCTCTCTCTCTCTCTCTCTCTCTCTCTCTCTCAGATTTTCTTTCTCTCCTCAGGTCCAGACCTGGCCTCCTCCTCCTCCTCCTACTTCAGAATGTTGGGGACTTCTTTTTTTTGGTTGCTTTTTTTTTCTTGTTCTTCTACTGCTATTTCTCGCCTGGTCAGAAGGATGTCGTATTGTGTGAC
Organism: Clarias macrocephalus; assembly: GCA_011419295.1. Classification (NCBI taxonomy): domain Eukaryota; kingdom Metazoa; phylum Chordata; class Actinopteri; order Siluriformes; family Clariidae; genus Clarias; species Clarias macrocephalus. Next base: position 11,590 of record JAAGKR010000349.1, read on the forward strand.
TGTATTTGTTGTAGTAAAAAAAAAAACAACAAAAAAAAAACCCAACCAAAAAAAAAAAACTAAAAAAAAACTTTTAAGGGACATCACTCGTCGAGTAGGAATCTGCTGTTGTTGGATTTTTCTTTTTTTTTCTTGTAAATGTCGAGAAACCTCACAGACGTTGGCGTGCATTTTCCCCTCCTCTGTGCTTATTACAAAAACAAATGTGAAAAGAAACTGCTCACACCTTTTCTGTATATTATCATTGGCCTTAAACTTTTTTTTGTGTGTAAGGAGGGGACAAAATCTCAGATTTACTATTATTATTTACAATTTATTATTATTATTATTATTATTGTTATTAAAACAAACTCCCAGATTTCTCATTTAGACCAAATCACTGGTCTTTTTAATAAGGATGAAATTATGAGGTTAAATTAGAATATGTGAAAAAAATTGGTGATGAAATTAACCACAGTTTCAACGATCACTAAAACCGTTAGATACCCCAGTGCCTTTAGACACGACCGCATCTGTGAATCTGAAAGATTTTGTCCCCTGCTGTAGTACTAGCCCCGTTTATTCCACCATTTCCCGATCAGATCCGGAGCCATCGTCTCGACAACACCGTCTCTCTCAACAAGAATTTGGATTCGGCTTGGAAAAAGTTGTTTACGCCCGTTTATTTGCACTCTTGATTTTTTTTATTAAATTTTTTTTTTAACGCTTGACAACTAGCTTCTAAAGGGAGAATGTGGATATTGTGCAGCGTACGCGGCGAGCCCGAGCATGTCCCAGATTATTCCAGATGACTCCCCCTGGCCAGGTAGTTCGGTTTTCTGACAAGTACAAAAAAAAAAAAGTTTTTTTTTGTCCGGTGCCAAGTAGCTAGGACTGTGATTTTTGTTCTACTGTGCTGCGCTGCCCGAGCGAGGCAGCCAAGCACGACCGTCGAGTGTATTTTTCTTGTTCAGTGTCTTGGTAGCTAAAGAGAGCTGTTTGGTGTTGCCACACGATGGCGCTATTGTGCATAGGAAAGTATTTGGTTTTCAGTATTGCAGAGTTCACACCCTGCTAAGGATGCGAGTGTTGAGGAAAGCAAGCCTGTCCTCTTTCTCAAGACCCTTCGATCGGCCCGGTTCGCTTGTCAAGGGCGCAATTTTTTCGTAGAATGCACTTACCGAAGGTTTTACCTCAGACCTCCAACATCAGCACCGTTACAGAATGTTTAAATGCGGTTTAACGTGTTATGGAGGCGTCTTGAGGGAGAAAGATAGGCTTGGGATTATTTGAGTGTTTTTCTTTTTCCTCCTTTAAATGATGAAAAGCCCGTTGTTGGTATTGCTCTTTCAGTACTGAGATTGGAATAGCCCTGGTGAGTCCTGTGTGGTGTTCTAGTGATCAGCGATGGTTGGTTGTCGATCCTTTTTTTTTCTTTCTTTCTTTCTTTTTTTTTTTTTTTTTTTTTGGAGTGTGTGTTTAAATTATGGACAGTTTGTCCGTTCAGTGTCCTCAGAACGTTAACATCCACCTGAAGTTAACACGTCTGCAGACGAAAAAAAAAAAAAGAAATAATTCTCCAGTGAAAAGAAGAAAGCACTTGTTTGCGTTCTTTGCCCGATGTCACCTCTCCTCCTTCTTTCTTTCTTCAGACCTTACTGTGGCTGCATTCTCACTCTGTGAGGTTTTCAAGGAATAAAAGGTTTTTTTTTCCTGGCAACTCAGAAGTCTTTGTGTCGTCTGCTGATTTAATGATTGACAAGGATGCAAGATTTGATTTGGTATCTCCAGGGTTTGGCTTACAATACCACATGCTGACCACTAGATGGCAGGAGACAAAAAGAAGTACAGTGTCAGTCCTGCTGACTTTCACTCGTGGTTAAGTGAGAGCAAGAAAACAACCATTGAACAGATTTTTTAAATTATTATTATTATTAAATAAATGTGTTTTTATTTAATTCAAATGTACAAGTGAGGGAGGAGTTGGTCCAAGCTGATCAGACAGTCAGAGCCAAATCTCAACTATTTGAATTAAGAGCATCGTTAACTGGTGCAATGAGCATCATATGAGCTCGCACACACTCACTCAGTCAATTTTAATATAATACTTTTGGGGAAACTTAGTTTGGAAACAAATTTAAGTTGTAAGTAGCAAACACTTAAAAAAATTTTTAAAATAAACTTTTATGGAAGGAGAAATTATTTCCATAATTTATGGAAAATTATATATATATATAATTTTTTACACTGCCCCTTCAAGGATAATGCCTTGTGTTGCACGGCCGAAAGGTAAATTAACTCAATTTGTAGACTAAAAGGTTCTCTGGGTTTGTCTCTCGAGGGAACTCATAAGGGTCTGTGTGAAATTCCTTGAGTTTAAATTCTGTAACAGAGCAGGAGGTGTTTCTTATACAGATGGTACTAAGAAGGAGTCTTGCACAAAGTCGCAGAATTTTGAGGAAACACTAGAACCAGTCTGATTGGTGGCGTTGATGTGACGTAGTGTTTTGAAAGATGTTTCTTTATGTGCATCTTTTTTTTTTTCCCTGAACACACAAGCTTATTCATTTTGCTGTGTGTGCGTGTGTGTGTGTGTACGTGCACCTGGCAGATCACTTTATAAATTACATTTCTGCACTAAGCTACTCTTAATTGCATGTCTGGGGAAATGTATCCAGAAGCACGTTTTATAATTTATGAGTGTTTCTCCACTTCCTTTATCTATAATGTACTTCACACACACATTCTCTGTCTCTCTCTCTCTTTCACACTAAACTGCAATGCAGCCGTTACAGCACACTATTTAACTCCCGAGGCTGAAACTTGATTTTCAGAGTGAGTGTTTAAACGCAGAGGAGAAATAATGAAACATTTCGAGTCTTGACTCTGTTTGCTGTACAGAGCAGGCTGTTTGAGTTCACATTAAACCCATTTCTGCAAAGCCAAAGCTGTTCAGAAACCTGAAATCTATCAACGTTTTAAGACGTGTATATATATATATATCTTTACATCAACTGTGTGATCTTCACCAGCATTTAAAATTCAGTTGCGTTGAACATTTCTAGTTGAAGTGTCTTTGCTAACCTGTCACTTTAACGGTGCACTTGATTACCCATAATGCTTCAGCTACCTGCTCATAGTGGTGCTTGTGAGATGTAAGAATGATGCAGCAGCGCTTTAGTTCTTTACTCTGTCCAGGTTTCCGTTCCTTATCTGGACACACTTACTGTCTGAAGTGAGTCTCCAGCACAACGGTGTTAAAGCTGATCAGCTTTAATGTAATCAGTGACTATTATTATTTCAGTTTGAAGCCCACGTACATGTCTGCCTGTCCTTCTGTAGGCAGAACTCTGTCTTATTAATAATACAAAGAAATAACATTTCTCAATAACAAAGTTAAGTATCTTGTGCCTTGTTTATGCCAAATACCCTCCCCGTTCTGTTCAATCGAAGAGTCAATCACGGATGAAAAAGTAGGTCAGATAAAACATGCGCAGAACGCTGTCGAAACTTGCGGTTTATAATCTGGCACAAAACTGCTCATAACTTCCCTTTTACTCAACATTTTGTTTTTGTATATGATGCAGGTTAAACATCGGGCAAATACTTAAAGTTTCATTAAATTCTGTCTAGCCAGTTGTCTGTGACGCTTTGTCTGGATATACAGACAGAAAATGTTCTTTGACTGGTTTCGGGTCGGCAAATGTATGAAACGTAAAGAAACAATTGAAATGGTGAGTTCTGACCAGTGTACAGACAAAACCTTTCTTTTATTTTTATAGATAAACATTCTCCATGTGTTCCAGGGTGAAGCTTTGCTTTGTGTTTCTTAAAAACTTTTACAATTCTAGTCTCTGCTTTAAATCTCAAAAGAAATCTTGGCGTGTGTTTGAGACGAATCACAAGCACTCGGGAAGGAATGCTGAAGGACCGGATTCTCTCTGCAGTACCTAATGGCCTGAGCTGAACAACGGGAGAGACAGATTCTTCTGTTCTTCATTGCAGAAAGATTAAAGGTCAATTCTAAGTAAGGCTTGTGTGGGATTGTCCTACTGGACATCTGATTGACACACACAAGTCTCTTTCTCCTAGGATTATTGTCCTGTGTTGTTTTTTTTTGGGGGGGGGGGGGGGGATTTTCCTGGAAATCACTCATACAGATCTTTTTTTTTTTTTTCTTTTTCAAATTCTGGTTAAGGTCGAGTGGACGGAAGACTTCTGCGCGTCTCGGGGGATGAATATATTTAAAGCACCATTTGATCTGAAGTCATGATGTGAATATGAATAACTCTGGTGCATGAGATTTTAGCTGTCTGGAGATCTCAGGATCGTTTATTTTAGGGGTCTTAAATATTTCACAGAAAGGAAGCTCTTGTTTTGAGGGCGACGTGATGGCCATGACATTTAGTCAAAAAACGACTAGGTTCATTTAAAGCAACTAAATCATATAGCAACGTTTATTACGCTGTAATTAAGCAAATGCTCAGACACATTGTCCTATTTTATTCATCATTTTAAAGGGCAGAGGCAACAAATGTTACAATCACATCATACGCCGTTTCAAAGAGAGATTTGAAATGACTAGGACTGGGTTAAGAACCCTTCAACACACTTAAAACCGGGCAGGATAGTGTTGAACCGTCAACTTTGTGTTCAGAAAAAAAATCTGGAATGGAGATCACTTAAACATTTTGTAAAGTTGCATGGTAAAACCATGCTTTAAATGTTTCTAGCGATGTTTAATATTAAAACTAAGAGCATTTCCATTCACACACACACACACACACACACACACATGCACAAATTGTGATTAGCTCTCACAGGATTGGGACTAAACTGTTGTCTGTCTGCTTCAGAAAAAAATACTTGAATTGGCTAGGGAGAATAAAGAATGGACTTTGGAGCGATGTGGTCTGATTGAGTCTATTCCAAAGTGATGGGCGTGTCAGGATAGGAGGGGAAGAGCATGCACACATCAATCATAGTGCCCGCCCACTGTACAAGACTCTGGAGGCAGTGTTGTGATCTGGCGTTGCATCAGTTGCTCAGCATCGTTATGTGGCAATAAACTGAAGTCAGCGGACAACCTGAATGTACTGAATGACCACATTATCACATCTATGGAGTTTTTCTTCTTCCTTGGTGACACGGCCATATTCCAGGACACAAACTCTGGAATTGGGAGCATGAGGAATCATTTTCACACATGAGATGTAAACCACACAGTGTGCTGTGATCAAAGCTAAATGTGACTGAATGAAATCTTAGAATGTGCAAGTTTATCAGTGTATGATCTCAGAAGAATTCGGAGCATTTGATTAGAAAAAGAAAATTTCCCATGATGGGAAGAAAAATGGGAAAAAAATAAGACATACTGTGTGTGTGTGTGTGTATATATATATATATAGAGAGAGAGAGAGAGAAAATGTAAACACACTTCAGATTTCAGGAATTTTTTTAAATAAATATTTTAATAAAAATAATTAATTTATGTATATATATATAAAGTAATATTTAAGATAATAATAAATTAATAAGCATATAATGATAAAATTATATTATTAATATTATATTAATAGAATATACTGTACATCATACTATTCTATTCTTCTTTTCCTGAAGTGTATACATTTTTTGGCTGACTCATAGAATTTAATTCATAGATTCATTCTGATTAATAATGTTTATATATTGCTTATTAATTTATTATTATCTTAAATATTATTACTTTATTTATGACATTTATTTCTTGCAGAGAAATCCTTTTTTTTACGTCACTGCGTATCATACGGTGTACGGCTGTGTGTGTGTGTGTGTGTGTGTGTGTGTGTGTGTGTGTGTGTGTGTGAACTAATATGTACATTTTAATGTGAATAATATATATATATACTGTATATTCATGAACATGCTCATTGACATACTAAGCCCCGCCTACATCTCTCTCGGTTGCGTCATTACGTCACCTGGCCGATTTGCATATTAAGCCCTGCCCACGGCGTGTAGTGGCGCGTGTGCGTCTATCCAGACTGGATTCGCTTAAAGGGGAAAAAAAAAGAAAAAAAAAAAAAGGGAGGACAATAATCCAGCTGGGGCGCGCGCACACACACACACACACACACACAGTGAGAGAGGAAGGAGAGGAGAAGTTTGTTTTTCCGCCTCACTGGAGTACGGAAGACGAGCTGAAGGGGGCTGAGGAGGGAGAGGAGACGGCGCAGACTCGGGGACTTGTCCTCCCGCTATGGACGCTTTAAAATCGGCGGGCCGGGCGATAATCCGGAGCCCCAGCATCGCCAAGCAGTCGTGGGCTTCAGGAAGACACAAAAGTGAGTTCAGATCCGGAAACAGGAGAGAGAGAGAGATGAGGAGGAATGCGGAGCGTGGGGGGTGTGTGTGTGTGTGTGAGAGAGAGAGAGAGAATTAGGGTACGAAAGTTTGGTTTGTTTTTTGGTGCAGTGGTTCCAGATCAAACGAAGTGTAACAATGTAACAACCTGTAAGAACCTGCCGCGCGCGCGCTCCAAGTTACCGCCGATGCTTGATTTATTCATTAATGATCATTAACAGTAATAGAACTTTAAATGCGGCTTGTTTGAACGCATTAAACCCCACCACCAATCACTTGTTCTCAGCTATTTGATAGTGATATGTTAGTGGGAAAAAAAACGTGTGAGTTAGCCTTATGTTTAGCTCCTGTGTGACGTCAGAGAAGCGCATCTGACTGCTTTTTACATTTGAGGTCTTCCCATTCCCACCTCTATAAACACTGTTTTCATAAGAATAACTTTATTATTATTATTATTATTATTATTATTATTATTATTGTGATGTTTCTACACAGTCCGTCTGCTTCAGTTCACTTGCCGTGAAGTTTTCTTCCCTCAGGCTTTCCTGCGACTCTGTCCGGATTTAATCTGATCCTCACTGATCAGTTCAGATGTTTTGGCTGGAGGTGTCTCTGTGAGTGTCTCTGTGAGTGTCCGATCCCTCAGTGCCTGAGACACTTCCTGTCAGCTTGGGTTTGTTTTGTTTCCCTTCTTTTCGCCACGTCACTAAAAACGTCCACAGCTGCTGGAGTGAACTCATTCAGCTCCATGGGTGTGTGTGTGTGTGTGTGTGTGCGTAAGTGAGTGCACGGCCCGGGCAGTGTGTCAGTGTTGCTAAGCGGCTTTTCAGGGGAAACTAGCTAACACATGCTTGGAAGAAGAAGAAGAGGGGGGGGGGGATGAGGAGAAGGCGCCAAGTGACGTCATGATTTGCTGATTTGTATATTTATTTTGCAAATCAAACATATGACATAAGAAAGGATAATTTTTTTTCTGGATGCTTGTTATTATATATTGCGGAGTAATTTTGTTCCAAGAGTGGCAGCGGCTCAAGGACCCAACCCAGCAGAGGCGGCGCTCGAACCTGAAACCCTCTGGACCACATCCCAAAGTGTCACCTTCCTTTTGTTGTTGTTGGTGTTTCGGCTGCTCCCATCGAGGGGACCGTCTGATCCGCACAATAACTTGACACAGGTTTTACACATCTACCCTTCCTGACACAACTGTACCATTTAATCTGGGGACTGGCACTGTGACTGTGGCACTGCGTCCTGTGATTGGCGTTTGGTTATTGGCTGGGAATTAAACCTGGGCCTACCATCAGTTGATGTAACGAGTAATCTAACGCAATAGGTCCTCCATTTAAGTACTCAGTTATTTAGTTATACAGTATTTTCAAAAATGTAATCCGTTATTCAGACAATTTATTTATGTTTGAAAGTCGTCCTACAAGCCCCACCCCCGATAACCTGCCCCCGCTGTTATTCCTGCTGTTATACCCCTATCTCACCTATGAGGGTTGACTCGCGGTGAGAAGCGGCGTTAGGCACCGTGAGTCGACGCGAGTGACCGCCCAACGTTCTACTATGTTCTGCAAGGTCCGCGAGCTTCTGCGAGGCCCGAAACACGGAAATCACAGCACCAAACTCGCTGTGAATCATGAGGAACCTTACTCATGGCCACCCTGCGTAACCGCGTAAGTCAGATAGGGGTGTTAGTAGTTAACAGATTGTGGGCCAAACTTCGCTGAGTGATGATGGTAGAATAATTATAAAGGTCTTGACTAAAACAACATGCATGAAGAAGCACAAACTGAGCACTAATGCCCACTGAAAGCCTCGTGTGCCTTTACTTTACTTAAATACATAGACATACATGAAACCATAGCCTTGTATGTAAAAGTATAAATATACTAAAATCAGTTCTAACAAAAATTACAGCCACGTTCAGTTCCAGTCTTTTCTGTTTGCTACATGATCCGATTATTTATTTATTTATTTATTTATTTATTCATTCATTCTCCAAAATCCGATCGTGAGTATGGTACCAGTGCTAGTCTTCAGTCATGACACCACGAACTATACAGTACCAGTCAAAAGTTTGGACACAACCAAACACATCGCCAGTTAACAACCAGGACTTCATTTAAGGGCCGTTATGAAAGCTTTACAGATAATTAGTAGCATATTAATATCAATATCCACAGTTCAGAGGAAATTCTTGTATATCTTGGACTCCTTCAACCATCCATTTACAATGTAGAAGGAAATTAAAATCAGAAAACACCATGGAATTAGAAGGTGTGTCCAAATTTTTTACTGGCTGTGTGTGTGTGTGTGTGTGTGTGTGTGTGTGTGTGTGTGGTTTGACCTTTTGCCGGTGTTTGTTTGGCCGGTGTCACTTTGGATTTACCTTGGAAGTGAGGTATCAGATCTTGGATTTACATAATTTCCGATCTCTGCGAGGAGAACCAACACATGGACGCCTTTACACTTATCTTTTGTCACCAACAGTATAGTCAGTGTTCTAGATTTAAGACAGGAATGTGCCAATAGGTTTATTAAACTAAAGCAAGTACTTGTATATAACAGCGTAACTCGTACAGAGGAAACAAGCGCGGCTGTGGCTACTGCTGATGTTGTGAGCCTCCGTGTTGATTTGGTCGGAGTTTTGGGAATTATGATCTAAACCCTGCAGCCGATTGCTGCGACCGGTTCAGTCAGGCTTTACACACTCATGGTGACTCGAGTGAACCTGCTCTCGCAGCTTGTATAACCAGCAGCTACGAATAAACCCCATTCAGAAAAAAAGCAGCGTAACCAGAAATCTCATTCAACATTCCTGAAGAGTGTTAATGATCACTGACACTGGAGACTCCTTCCAGACATGCCAGATGTGTATCTCTTCACTGCATTACTATAGCTTTGTTACAGACCCGATGAGAGATTTTAACGAGCGCGTTAATGTACTATTGTGATTGATTTTGCTTTTGAATGCCAGAACGTCTCTCCGAGCTGCTGTTATGGAAAATTCATAGAAAATCAACAGCTTCCAACCAATCGGATTCGAGTATTCATCAGCATTGTACTTCAGGCTGAAGGCCAGCAAACGCCAGTGCTGTTGATTAAACACCGGAAGCGGTAATTAGCTTGGCTGCACTGCTTACTCGCTTTGGAATTTTGTAATCCATGGATGACAGACACAACAGATCAGTGTTGCTAGGCAATGCGCTCTGACCTTCACAGCAGGGCAGCGATTTTACTGAAGGGAGAGGTGCGAACGCGCACGCGTGTCTCAATATGCTATGTTTTTATAATCACCGCTTGAACTCGCAGCCGTCCATCACAAGGGCGAATGTTTCCATGTGTAACCAGCGGGTCAATACCGAGCTGGTAGCTGGCTTGGAAAACACCGCCGTCCCACAGGGTTCAGCCGCGGCTTTGATCTTGATGCCTGCGCGAGTGTGTTTTCACATTCCGAACAGCGATGCATTGCTTTAGTCACGCTGCAGCAGGCTTTCACAGAAAAATCCCCACCGTGCCAGGAGGCTTAACTGCCCGCCATCCCTTTTGTTTGACTTTGTAAGAGGGAACGCGACGGGTCCTCCGAATGAGCAGCCTGTTGCCAGCACGTGTGCCGCTTTTGGGTCCTATGCCATCTTTTTGTTTGCTTTCTTTCCACGCTGATGAACGACACTTGTACCGGGGTCGTTATCAGAACAGATTGTGGAAGAGGAATCATTTCCACTTCCCCTGTGTATTAACACCTCAGAGAACGATCGGTGCATGCCAGTGCTCCGGTACTACAGGTGGTCCGATTACAATGCCACAAGGAACTACAGGAAGTAGATTGCAGCTCATCGGTGTCCTCTTTCCTAGAACAAATGGATGTTTGAGAGATGAGAGATTTCAGGTCTTATTATTTCCCCAGGACTGCATCCTTAGAGTTTTGAAACTCTATTTGCATTGAATTGGTTCTTGCTACAGTGACTATAGATTGATTAGTGTTGCTGCCGATGGAAGTTATTGTTTTTTCCTTTTATTATACACTTATCAGCCGTAACATTGCAAAGCAAACCATTATGCTAAGCCTTGTGCCTTGCCCCCTCTGAACATGACTCAAAAAGCCCTCTAGGGGTGAGCTGTGGTATCTTGGTACCGCGATATTAGTGGCAAATCGGACTACAGCTTAGAAGGTCCCAGGTTCAAATTCCCAGCTCCTTTTTGGCCCTTGAGCCAGGCACTTACCCCTCAACTGCTCAGCTGTATAACGAAATGAAAATGTAAGTTGCTGTGGATCAGGGCGTCTACCAAATGCCTAATCATCGGGTAAATTTGCGGCAGGCTGTGACGCACTGGGTGTTCTGATACCTTTCCATCGTGCCAAGAATTTTTTTTTTTTCAGTTTTTCTGTTTCAGGCTGGCTTTTGGTCTCGGCATGCATAGATGATCCTGTCACTAGCATACTGGTATATAATTGAAAATCTTACTTATTCAGTTCACCTAGTAGCAGTGTTTAGTGTTGTGGCTGATCGGTGTAAATGTACCACTTAAACAGAATTCTCTGGATTATAATCAGAACATCTCAAGATCCAAACATCCAGCAGTTCCATGCTGCTTCGTCCTGTCCGGACCTGTCGGCCCTTTACCTCGCAGAGGTTTTTTATACAGGAGCGATTCAGCACTTACAGTCTCTTACCACAGCACTCGTCTAAACTCCTATATTTAAAACCCCACGTCACCGTTCATTCCAGTCTCCCTGAACTGTCTCCCCTGCGTCTCTCTCTCTCTCTCTCTCTCTCTCTCTCTCTCGATACACGAAACGACTTGTTTGAAAGTTTTTGGTGTTTGCGGCGTTCCAGCCGGCAGCGACTTTGCATCAGTCTGCAGCACGCTAGCATGAGTGAGTCAGTTGTGACAGGAAACATTCCACCACAAACAGTTTCACATGTCTAAAACGTCTTCTGCGTGTGTAGGATGAAGAAATCTGGCCTCAAGTCTACATTACGCGATGCGTATCTCAGTCGCAAGTGTGATTTTGCAGTTTTCAAAGAATTACTTTACCGGTCAGAGCGAGCCCTCTAGCTAACTTCTGGATCTCGATCATGGCTTTGTTTTGTTTTTTTGTTCCGGTGGGAAGAAATCTAGAGATATAAACATTTATCGGGGTATAAGAACATGCCTGGTATGTTTTTTTTTCCTCGTTTTGAAAAACGACTTCCTGCTCTTTGAGAAGCTCTCTATTTTTAGTGTGATGCTCTCTATTTCCAGCAAAGTGTTTGTTCAACTCTGTGCACTTTTCAGGAATTTATATCCGACTTTATATCAGAGTCCCCCGCTCCCTCCCCGATTTACTGTTTAAGAATAACATACTGTTGAATGAATTAAATTAGGAACCTTTTTTCCATCTTTATAAATAGATGCTTTCACAAACCGGTATGGGAGGGAAAAAATAAAAAATCCTCCTCTCATCTTTTTTTCCTTCGCATTTGGTTTGCCAGGATTCCTGTTCCAGTGGCTGCCAGATTCCTGGTTTCTAAACCGTACTGGAGCCACGGGCTATTAGCAGGAATGTGAAACCCACTGTAGCATCGCGATCCCGACAGCTCGGCACTTCCAGGCGTGTCAGCGGTGCCCCAGACTGCCGCGGTACAGCGCCTTCCCTCTTATTACATTTTTGTGTCCGTATTTAGGTGACGGCCTTCAGCTTCTTCTTGGGGGTGTTTATTTACCAGCGTAGACTTCGCTAAGTATTCATATATTCATTACCTGCGTACTGTAGTGCTCTGGGTTAATCAATAAACCAAATCATCGCAGTCTAATACAGGCGTCAAGCCCGACTGAAGCATCGATCGTTCCTGCTGGTATTAACATCTCCAACGCGGTGGTGTAGTAACCGCCAGCCGCGTGACCCTCAGTTCAGACACGCATTATAATTTGGTAGTCAGTCATTTGCCAGGCAGAGGAGGAGGAGAAGGATCCGTCGAGATCTGCACCAAGTCAGAATCGGCGCTGGAGCCGGAGTTGCCGTATTGCAATAGGATTGCCTAAGACACCTTATTTAGGGAGCTCCTGAATCTTAATCTATATATACATCCTGCGGTTCGACTAGACATCCGTCACATCTGTGTGCATTCGACGGAGAAATTCCAAATAGAAACCTTAAGCCTTACCGAGTGTCAGATGAATCTGTTTTTAGCCCGTAGCCTTACTGTCGCGGGGTGATCGCTGACAGCGTACAGGAAAATTCTCATAAAAGATTTATCGATCAGTTTTTTTTTTTTTATATATATATATATATATTTTTTTTTTTACTTATGGTGCAGTGGTAATCAGTCGTGAATGATGTACAGTATATGCACGATACTATATAAAGTCAGTTTAAATGACGAAGATCCTCTAAGGATCAGCGCAATCTGGGCACGTACGCTTTAAGGTCGCCTGGACTATTTTTGTTTTGCTGCGTTTGTAGCCGTCTTGTGAATTCTGCGTCTCAGCACGGCAGACCCTCAGACTCTCCCTTTGTCATCGTTGCTGTCGTCAATTGTCCTTAATCACAATGGACTGCCAAGTTTTCAGCACGAGACCAATGAATTGTTTGACGTCATACACTACCAGTCAAAAGCTTGGACACACCTTGTAATCCCAAGGTCTTTTCTTGTCTTTCCACATTGTAAAACACTACAACACCGAAGCCGTCCAAAATATGCAATAATCTCCTCTTAACAGTTGATATTGAGATGTACCTCAATGTTTTATTTTTTGTTTTTTAAATTTCCTTTTCTTTTTCTAATCTATCCCAGTTAAGGAGCTGGGGTCAGAGCCACTGGAGCAGAAAGAGGTGAGAGCCTTGCGCAAGGGCTCAACAGTGGCAACCTGGCGGTGCTGGGACTCAAACCCCCACCCTTCCAGAGTCAAAAACCCACTACAGCATTAACCGTTTGATCCACCACCATACTATTCTTGCAAAAAAAACTGTCCTTTGAGGTTTTAACACATAAGAGCCCAGGAACATTTCTCCTTTGATGGATGTAACATGGACCGAATAGACCACATGGAAAGACATCACATGGCATTTTCTCCATGTTTATGGTGCCATATGACATTCGTTTTTTTATATAAATTGTTCAAGAAATCCAGCCAGAACAGGTCAAATATAGAATCGTGAAACAGGATTAAATAAGCTTTATGATGATGAGCTACTTCTGTCACATGTGCTTCACGGGCACATTTTTGGAAATGATGTCATTTAATTCACAGATTGTCACATGACTGCACCAGGATGTTCATTAGATGTCACTTGGGGACTTCATAAGTTAATGTCAAGCATAAATAAGCTGAATAAAGAACTTTGCAGAAGAGGTTTTGACCCCGTGGGTCCTTATGAGCAGGAATAACAGCTGTTGTTTGTGACTTAATTACCCAATTCCATGTGTGTTAGTTTATGGATTTGAAATATCCAGTATTGTTCTAGAAACAATGCATTAGAAGGTGTGTCCAAACTTTTGACTGGTACCGTACTGTACGTTTTCTCGTCTGTGATGCCAGGCTTCAGTCTTACAGTGTAGAGCTTTTGATGCTCCCTGCCTTTAAATATCACGACCAGGGCTTGCATATTGCACGGTGAAAACGCCAGCAGCGAGCAGTGAATCATCCGACCATCATTTTCCGATTTAGGAAAACCGGATCATTCCGGCTACTCGTTTCATTCCAGCGACTAAAATAATCACGGAGGCAAATGATCACCTTCCGTATTCCGTCTTTGTGGAGGCGTCCGACTGTAACGTCCCTCTCAGAAACGACGAAGCGCATCCAAACTCCAAGCGAGAATTCGTCCTTGTGGGATTCGTTCAGTCCTTTTGTCATGTTAATCAGAACGATGAGGACTTGATTGCCATCAACCTGCTTTGTTCAGTCTACTTTTTTTTTTTTTTTTTTGGTGCAATTAAATGGACGTACAGTAGCTCTTCGATACACACATTCCATGGGAATATGGGACTTTGTTGGGTCTTGTGTCTTGACTTGACAAGTACGTTTTCAAGCGCACAGAAGAAGGCGGCGTTTTAGCCTTTCTCACGCAAGGGGGAAAACATTACCACGACCCACAGCGTCTTTATGAATATGAAAATAAACAATAACACTATACGCGCTTGAAAAAAATGTGCATCGGGTTGCTTTTTTTTTTTTTTGTACCGCTACTAAGAACAGTCCCATTTCATCCCACTACATTTTACTCGCCAGTGGCTGCCAAGATTCCCGTTCTAATGACTGCCAGATCCTGAGATCCTTTCTGCGGCGATGGAGCCTCGGTATTGTCCGGGAACCCAACCTCATGAACATTGAGGTTTTATATTATTTTTAGGCAGAGGCTTTCATGCAGAGAAGCTCAGCAAGGTCAGCATCCTGACCATAAATAGAAGGTTGGTTTAAATAATTGTCGACCATGTTGCTGTGCTGTACACTTGAGTAACACTTTGTGGTAAAAGTTGGTAAAACGCTGTTTCGGCCAAGTATATTCGTTCATTCATTCATTCATCTTCTGTACCCCTTATCCTTTAAAGGGTTGCAGGAACCTTCGTATATGATATGAAGTGTATCCTATCCCAGGAAACACTCTGGCCGGGGTGCCGATCCGTTGCAGGGCACACATGTACACACCACACAGTCACACCCTCATTCACACACTACACTATTGGAACACCAGTCGGCCTACTCCGCATCTAATCTTTGGACTGTCGGAGGAAACCGGAGCACCCGGAGGAAACCCACCAAGCACGGGGAGAACATGCAAACTCCATGCACACAGACCCCGAGGCGGAAATCGAACCCGGACCCTGGAAATGCAAGGCCGCAGTGATCACCAGTACACCACTGCTATGGCGTAGTAACAAGTGTCTTTCGTCAACATGCTGGTTAAATGTTTCCTCCATCATCCAGAATGACTCGCTCGACGACCTGCTGGTAATGGTACCACTGGGAGTTCTCCATACAGAGCAGTGCGGCAGAGCTTTAATGCTGAATTCTTAATGCGAGAATTCGCAGACTCGACTTTCAGTCATAACCGAGCGCAACCGCGGCGTCTTCTGGGTCTTTTAATATCTAACGTTCGCAGAGAATTTACTTTAAATCTTTTTTTTGTAACTTGAGTCCTTGTTGTACAGTATGTAGTGTGCACTGGTTGAACGTTCTAAAATGAAACGCTAGCATCTGGCAAATCCAACTCTGCAGCGTTTTTCCTTCATTTTAGGAACGCGTAATTAAAGGTCAGGCTTCGGTGCCGCTTGTTCAGCACCCTGTAAGAAACCACACACTTGGCGCACACCTTCTCATACGCTATAATTTAGTCAGAAGCAGCTTTGAGTCGAGCGCCGGATCAAAACCTTCACCAAGTTATTGCTGTTTTTGTCTCCTCATGACCTGTTCTTATGACCCAGCAGACGTGACTTTGATGAGTATCTTTATACTCATGATGTGTGTTTATATAGATTTGTTAGACGTTACACCTACTGTACTGTAGATCCAACACTTATTTGATCCTGAGTCATTATACTGTGTAGATAAAGAAAGTTTATAGACTACTTTTCTCCACGTCTTTGTAGGACCTCATACGCCTCTCTCTCTCTCTCTCTCTCTCTCTCTCTCTCTCTCTCTTTTTTCTGTCTTGTACGACTGCGTTTAGATTTCATGCTCGGTGGAGATTGTTTCCAGCCGTACTCTGTGAAATTTACGATCTGCTAGCGGTTTCTTTGATACTTCAGTGGCTAATACGGGCCACTGCGTAGTGTGTGTGTGTGTGTGTGTGTGTGTGTGTGTGTAAAGACTAAGAGTGCAGATTGCAATCCAGGGTCAGGGAGAGATTTAAGAAAGGTAGAAAGCCCTCCAGACGATCTCTACTGATCGTATTTAACTTTCTATATTGAGGTCGTTCGTGCAGACCCGGACTATATTTGGCCGAAGCGCTGAAATCGGAGATCGGTTAGCTTTAGACGTGTAAATTATTTAAGTGTTTTAAAGTGCACAGCGTGATTTGATTTCTTTTTGAAATAAAGTAATAGAAGGACGAATCCTTATACATAGAAGTCTCAGCCGATTTCAATAACAGAAAAATCGTTAGAGATGAAGATTTGTAGTTTTTTTTTTTTTAATAGTTTATTTATAAATTGTTTATATAGAGTTTTATAGCTTTACAGTTAATACGTAATTAAAGTAAAACCTACAATCAAAGCAAAAGTCTTTAATTGGTATGTGCAAGTGCTGTATTTATTTATTTTTTTATTTATTTATTTATTTTCTCATAAACCCTTCGGTAGTTCTGCTGTTTTAAGCCCTGAAGCAATACGAGTTGTCCAGCCGGGACTGTTCCCATTAAAGGATAGGAAGATTATTTATAGAAGGCTTTACGCAAAGATATCTGCTTCGTCTCGGGCCTCCCTCAGCCTCTCTTCTGCCTCTCCAAAACCCCTGTTATATATCAGTAGGGAAGGGAATCACCAGTGAACTGACGGTACGACACCATCACGATCCCCAGACACCGATTGGATATGTAGTGCGATTCTGTAAATATCACAATTTTGTGACAATATTTCTTTCTTTTTTTTTCTTTTTAAAAAAAGATGCTGTCCTGCCTGCCGAGGTGTGAATAGTTCAGAGTGCACCACCTGTAGGGTCATAGAGGAACTGCAACCTTTTACCACCTCAAATTCAAACCCGTATCAATTTAAAAATATTTTGGACTCCAAAAATAAATCATCGTACATCACTGAATCAAGTTTTCCCCTCACATCTCTAGTACACAGTAACATGTATGTAAGGAGTAAGTGTCTGATCGATTTAGACATCACATACACCGATCTCGGGTTCAGAGCTGATGAACTCTCAGAGAGTTTGTTTGATTTGTTTTCAGTGAAGATGGGCAGCACCGAGAGTAGTTTGAATGTTTTTCTATAAAATTAGAAATAGGAGGGGTTTTCCTATTTGGGAATTCCCACCCTAGAGACTATTACTGTGTGAAAACAAACACACACACACACACACACACACACACACACACACACATGAATGAATTGTTATCTTTACACGTGGACTTGTGCAATTCAAGATGTTTCACTGAAATCATTACATGGAGAGAAGAGCAAGAAGACCGCAATAAAGTGATGTCATCAGCATGGGACAACGAGACCGTATTTCGGGAAACGCAATTAACATCCTGGTGCTTTGGGATTCACATTTCAGGAATGATTTCTCTCGAAGAGATGAGAGCTAACATCGAGGCAGCACAGGAAGATGTTTTTACTGAATTTATCAGAATGAATCTGACCACCGACTTTAATACAGGCGTCCTAATTAAATTGAATCCAATCAGTTTTAACAGGTTACTCTGGGTTTATCCTTAAAGGTTCAGATTTGCAAGGTTTGTCTAGATGCCTTTTTGGTATCCGACACCTCAAAAACACCACTGCATGTTGCACATTATAACGTTTCTGGAGTAAGTGTGAATAATTTATCTCGACTAACAAATGGATAAAGAGGACCTTTTTAAGAATGCTGTACATTTGTGGTTTTTAAATATGTTGCTGGTGGTTGAAACTGGGTCAGAGATGGAGTCACAGGAAAACATCGCTGCTTTCACACAGGGCTCTTCAAAAGCACATTTAGAGCTGGCATGCTAACTGTCATAATGTAAAAATATACTAGTTGATGGATGAGAAGTTATTTTCTATAACTATACATTTCTATAGTAAGTTATAGTATAACTATATACATTCTATATAGTATGTTATAATATAGATATATATATATATATATATATATATATATATATATATATATTTATATAGGACATTATGGTATAAATATATAAATCTTATACTGCAAGTTATAGTACAACTATACTATATAAAATGTATATATTTATACTATAACATACTTTATAAAAGTTATGTTACAGTATGACTAAATACATTCCATATAGTAAGTTTTAGCCTAACAATATACATTCTATATTATAAGTTATTGAATAAGTAAATATGTTTATATAAGTTTGTATATAGTATAACTCAATGTGTTATTGTATAACTATATACATTCTTTATTGTAAGTTATAGTTTAACTATTAACATTTTATATAGTAAGTTATAGTATAAATATATACATTTTTATATAGTAAGATATAGTATAAATATATACATTTTGTATAGTAAATTATAGTATAAATATATATATTCTATGTAGTATGTTATATAAAATGTATATATTTATACTATAACTTGATATATAAAATGTATATATTTATACTATATCAAGTTATAGTATAACTATATACATTTTATATATCAAGTTATAGTATAACTGTATACAATTTTATATGGCAAGTTATAGTATAACTATATACAATTTTATATGGCAAGTTATAGTATAACTGTATACAATTTTATATGGCAAGTTATAGTATAACTATATACATATGGATATACAGTGCGTCAGGTCACACTGCACCCCTGAGTTGGTAATTATTTTCCCATAACAACATTAGCATGTCCACAATCTTGTTTTTTCCTGAACACATAAATGTCGAAGATGCAGGACGCCGGAATCGGATTAGCCCCCAAAGGTCTTCAGTAAAGCTTGTGCTGTGTTCAGTGCCGAGGCCAGTTTGTGCTCTGTCACGTCGAGTCTGAAAGACACACCCAAATAACTGCAAGTCATACCGTGTCATTCTCTCTGAAGATCCACGGTGTGGTGTTACATGTCGTATCCATTGTATGTTCACTCCACTGGTCTGCCTGTCTGAAATATTACACCCTGGTATTTAATTAATTGTAATTTGTAGCTTTTCATTTTAGACAAAGTATTAAATAACGCCACATTACTGTAGTAATCAGTGTTTAATCCTATCAGAGAGGTGGAGGTAATGTTGCCTGGTACTTTTCTTTTTTTTTTTTTTAACAAAGAAAGTGACAACAAAGCCAGGGTAACTTTACAGTAGAATGTCAGTTTAATCAAGATAAGTACTGTATGTTGATTATTAAAGTTTGATCCTTAGCCAAGGGCTTTTCTTGGTAACATAAAAGCTGCACTGCTTGTCTTTGGTTATGTTCACATCATCGGCCTGAAGTGACACAATTCAGATTTTTTCTACCCTAATGTCAAATTTTTTTAGGTTTGTTTTTCTGATCAGACCTGAGTCACTTTTGAATGACGTGAATGAGAACAGTCAGATCAGAATTCATGTCACTTGGGCACTGATGTCATCATCCGGCACCCGCAGCGCGGGGATTTTATAGCCGTGGTAATGACAGCTGCTCAAACAGCTAAACCTGGCCATCTGGCTTTCATCCTTCTTCTGGACCTCAACAAACGCAGCCAACTAACCGCTTACTATCCTCAAGAGCAGACCCCCAAGAATATTTTTTGAAATTATTGAGCGGTTGCACAAACGTGATGTGTTTTAATTTGGATTATGCGACCAAAGACGTATTGATGATTCGTTCACTTTACTGTCAGATAAACGGCACAATTTTTTTTTTTAATTTAAAAAAAAAAATTTTTTTTGAGAGTGTGTGTCGGGGTTTTGAGTTGAATAATTGATTCAATGAGTCAGTTTTTGATTTGCACTTTAAAAAGAATTTCGGTAAACCAACATTGTTAAATAGTTTTAAATTACCAACTTCTTTAAAGCTTTTACTGACAAACTTTGTACGTTTATTCACAAAATGCTCACACAATCATATCGTTTTGCAAGATTAGCTTGTCTTCTTTTTTCGAATTTATGTACAATGGGTGTATTACTGCTACCTACTGGACTGGAGCATGAATAAAAATATGTACTTTCAGTGGTTTTCAATACTTTAAGAAATATAGCTGTTTGAGACAAATCGGACAATAAACATTAGTGTCACTGAGTCGAATCAAAATCCGCAATGTGCACAAAATCTATTTGCATTGATAGTCTACACAGATTTGTAAACAGTTGTTGTTGGTCTTTCGGCTGCTCCCGTCGAGGGGTCGCCACAGCGGGCCATCCGATCCATACAACCTGACACAACCCTCAGATTTTATCCGGGCTTGGGACCGGCACTGCATCCAGTGGCCGGGGTTTGGGTATTGGGTGGGAATTACTAAAAAAATATATATATTATTATTAAAATATATATATTTTTAAATAGGCTTTTAAATCAATTTTTATGTAAGACTAGATCAGCATGTTAATACAAAAAGGAATGTATGGATTGGAGATTTCAACTGCGTTGTGGAATAAAAAGCATTAAGGTGCAGTACCTCTCTCGTATCACACCACACTGTTGTTGATTATTTTCCTCTCCTGAGCACCTGAGCACGTGTGTGTGTGTGTGTGTGTGTGTGGCACTGTAGAAACATGTAATTCGATTTGATGCACCAAAGAACTGTCATATTTGTAAAGCAGAATTTTTTTTTTTTTTTAATGAGGTCAAGGTCAGGATTAGAAGTACTCATCCACACAGCTTAATGGAAAAGCCTGACAGATAGTAATACAAGACTAAGGTGTGTGTGCGCGCGCGCGGTATCAAGTTGTGCCGAGCTGAAAGTAGCATTGTGTGCAGAGCGAGTGGGAGACGGAGATATGCAGGTGGGCTGACGGCCACACACAATGCCCCATTCAGCGTCTGCCGCCAGTCCTGCGCTCGGCCTCGCTCTCGTCTGTCACTCGCTCTCCCGGTTTCCCCGCGTCACTCGTTCTCCCCCACGATAACAGGCTGCGGCGCGGACGAGACGCTCGGCACGGTTCTGCGGTCGCTGACCTTGTGTGTGTGTGTGTGTGTGTGTGTTTGGGAGAAGTCGAGTTTCGCTTCCCGGATCCGCCCCGCTTCAGGCTGAGTGATTTCATCGAGCAGGGGACGGTGTTCCTCGTTCCTCTATCAGATACATTGTTTGTTTGCCTCGAGAGAGGCACAGGAAGGATGAGGCGCAGTTTGTTGGTTTTAGACAATAGACAGATTTAACTCCGAAACAAACTGAAGATTTGAGAACAATCTCCGAGTCCTGAATCTGAGCTGTTTGTTTGTTTGTTTGTTTGTTTGTTTGTTTATTTTTGGTTAGTGTGTGTGACTCACACTGCCAATGACCCCTTGATTCACTAAAACACATTACACACACCATGTGATGAGCATCGCTTTATTATTTTAGCACAGTGTGTGTGTTGTCTTGAGTACGATTTCCTCTATAAACTAATTTGCCCGGCTTTCACAGCCAGCTGTTTGTGTGTTTGTGTGTGTGTGTGTTTCTTCAGGGATTTGAAGAAAGCACCTGCTCCAATCCACCTGGCCTCTCCGGGTTTGAAAGCTTGTGTGTGTGTGTGTGTGTGTGTGTGTCTTCATCTGACCTGTTGACTGATACACACCCACCCAGATGAGAGACAAAAAGAAATATTGCTCAGAACAGCATGAAGACCAGGCTCCAGTTTGGACTTCTTGATTTTGCCGTGATTCCTCAGACTCGGTTCAGCGACTCGAAAGCGCCTCACGTCCACCAACACGCCCTCGGTTTCACATGATAGCACTTCACCTCGTACACACGGAGAAACACAGAAAGAGAGGAGGCGCGGCGCTTTCATTTCCCACCTGATCCCAGCTTTCAGGGCCGCCCCGGGGGGCAACTTTGATGTCTGAGGATGAGGTTCGGATAAAGGAAACGAATAAATCCTGCGATTGATCTCCGTCTCTTTCTTGCCCATCGGTCAGGGGTTTGATCTTAAAAGCTTGAATGAATGAGTGAATGAATGAATGACATACGCTTGTTCGTTCTAATTCAATCAAGTAAAGTCTGATAAGCAGAGAGATTCAATTTCATCATTTGATGTTCAGCGAACCAGATTTTTCTTTTGATAATAGACTTGTTTTTGTTTTTTTATTATTATTATTATTAAAACATCCTTTGATCAAAAGTAAAACATAATCCAAAAGTAAAGTGTTGTTCACCTCTGATCATGACTTGTAAGATACAGTAAACTTGTAACTTCTGCACATTTCAAAGTGCATACTTAAAAACAAAACAAAAATAATAATCAACGTCCACAAACGCTCGGTCATCAGTAAAAGCTAAACTGTGATCTCATGTCTTATTTCCCGGCGTCGCTCACGTCTCGGTTCTGCTTTTAGATTCGCTCGTGTTATTTTTAGTCTTCTTAAGACATGTGCTTTATGAGGCTGATAAATACCAAGAAACTGCCAGGTTGCTCTCCACACGTCATTGCTTTTAAAAGGTCAAAAGGACGACAGAGAGCATGCGGCGCGCCGGAACACGAAATAACCCGCTTTCTGAGAAAACGCATGTTTATCTTTGAAAGCGTGCAGCGGGTGAAAGCGCTTCGCAGGTCAGCCGGTGTGAATCCGACTTTCCCGTGGGCTCTTGCAAAGAGAAGCTTTTTATTTCACACTTGCCAAAGAACGAAATGAGGGGGAAAATGTTACTTTACAGAGGTTAAAGTCGACTTTGTTTAGCTTGTTTAGCTTTTTCACCATCAAGTGCGAATTTATCAATGAGTGGATTCGTTGTACTCATTTAATGGTCATAGGACCAGTAGACAACAGTGTGTGTGTGTGTGTGTGTGTGTGTGTGTGTGCGTGCAAGTTCTCACCCTGCTGCACATCACTTTCCTCTTCGCATTGAGTTTGACTCTTGCATCATGTCCATTTCGTAGCAGTTTCTGATAAAATTATTGACAAATATCGACTTCCACTCCAACCGTCTGTTAAAACCATACTGGTCTCGAGAGTCGCCTTTTATAGAATTTTATTTTTAAAACTCTTCTAGCTGCAGTTGGAGTTTATTTCTGTCTTAAAAAGACTGAATTGAATTAAAGACGCATACAAAAAAAAAAAAAACGGGCACAGGGGAACATTTTTACATTGACACTCATCCACCTTGTCTTTTGCTTTAAAATGTTACAGCGTTTTAAACGTGCAAAGATCAAAAGGCTAAAAGTTTAAAATCTGAAAAAGTTATGTTAAAGGTTAAGGTGTTCAAGCGTTGCAGTGAAAGGATGTTCCTTGTGGTTGCTATACTTGTGCTAGATGGCGGTTGCGTTATGTGAGTTGGTTACTAAGGTGTTGCTATGCTGTGATAAAGAGGTTTCTAGGTTGTTGTGTGGTGGTTACTTGGGTGCTGAAAGAGGTTCACTATGATATTTTAATTCAGAGTTTTCTAAATTAGGCAGCACGGTGGTGTAGTGGTTAGCACTGATGCCTTGCACCACCAGGGTCTGGGTTCGAATCCCACCTCGCGTCTGTGCACGTGGAGTTCCCAAATTGCCCCATAGTGTGTGTGTGTGTGTGTGTGTGTGTGTGTGTGTGTGTGTGTGTGAGCCCTGTCCAGGGTGTACACTGCCTCCTGCCCTGTGTCTCCTGGTATAGGCTCCAGGCCCCCCGTGACCTTATATACAAGATAAAGCGGTATAGACGATGAGTGAGTGAGTTTTCCCAATTTACCAAAAGTAAATGCACCCCTATGTCTTAGCTGTGGAAAAGCTACACTTTTTCGAGTGGCTTTCCTAAATGCACAAACATCGCCACACACCACTGTATGTCTTGACCAGCGAAACTGGTACAATTATTTTGAATTGAATAATAAAAAACAAGAAGAATAGGTTTATAAACCACAGCATGTTCAGTCACGTGGTTTTATGTAGGTATAGATTTAGGTTGCGTTCACATTACCAGAAAATAATGGTATTTTTTAAAATCGTAATGTGACACATCTGATTTTTTTATATGGCTGTCTGAATGCACAAATCAGATGTATGTCAGATCGGATCTGAGTCACTTTCATATGTGGTCCTAGAGCAGATAAATATCCGATACGCGGCGATGTGACTTAAATGAGAACGGGAAAATCTGCTTTTTTTTTTTTCCTTCATCTGGACTGCTCGCCATCCTTCAGAGCAAAATCCCAAATGTAATGTTTATTTTGTTGTTTTTTTGCTAAAATTGCATCTATTGTTTGACAAAAATAGTGCGTTTTAACCCAGATAGGGTGAAACAAAGACAATTTCAATGCACGTGTGCCGTTTCAGACAGTCGTAATTATGAATGTGAAGCGTCATGACATGCAAATCCGATCTGACCAAAAAAAAAACCGGGCTTGTAATGTGAACGTAGCCTTACTTCTAAACTTTAAGTCCTGCTCCAAATAATCTTCCAGAAACTTCTCACACCTTTTAGCCTGGTTGTGCTTCTGTAGGGCAAAAATGGAGACGCCGCAGAGTATAGTAACGATCATGATGAAGTGAGCCTCTGCTTCATGACGCCGTTCGAGAGTTTAAATATTTTATTTAAACGCTTACATAATGCTTATGCCTTATTTATGTTTTTACATATTTTATTCATAACCTGTCAAAATGTGCATCTCATTGTGTTGGAATTCAACCTTAATGTCGCACTGGGACTTGGTATATAGGTTGTTGTGCGAAGGTTGAGACGGTTGAGATCAAATCCCGGGACCGAAGCCTAGAGCTGCTCACATCTGTGCTAGAACTCTGATCCCAGTCATCATCTGCCAAATAAAGTGCCAACCTGGTTATCATCTGGAATTGAACTTCTACTGCAAATCTGTACGAAGCGTGCGAGCAAAAATGGACGCCGCACTTGTGATTTCCTCGAAAGAAAAGCAGCGTGCAGAGCAGAAACAGGAGCGTTTGGATATCTGCAAACCAAATTTGGACCGATGCTTTAATGAAGGTGAAAGTTTCAATACAATCATCAATAGTTTCGAGAGAATCATCACTGGTGACGAGACACGGATTCATCACTTCAAGCCGGCCGAGTGTCGCTACGGCAGAGGTCGGAACGGAAACATCTTCAATCGCCGACTGAGAAAAAATTCGAAAGTCGAATATCAGCTGGAAAAATCATCAACGATTTACAGATTTCTGGCATTCTCCCGGGTCAGAAGTATTGGAACAGTATCAAGAAAACGGTTCAACAGTCAACAGTGACAGTCGTTACAGTGAACAGCTTATTGAAGAGCTGAAGCCTAAATCAAGTCGGATTAAACATGGAGGATCCAACGCTATCCAAGGGCGTCGTGAATTCGCAGGACGATGCTCATCTGCATACTTCTGCCCACAGTGTCGACGCGTCGCAGAAACGCAGTTTTGAGGTGTTGAGGCATCCTATCCTCCCTATAGTCCTGATCTCGCTCCATACGACTTTCGGTCGCCTGAAAGCAGAAGATTCACTTCTGATGAAGAAATGAAGACAGCGGTGCATCCGTGGCTCAAAACAAAAGTGTATTGAAAAGCAGGTGGTGATGTTGAAAAATGACGTGTTTTCAGACTCCTTCCTGAAAAATGAATTCGCATAAATAGAAGAGTAAAGATGAACATTGTGTTGAATCTGGCGTTTCATCAGCGTGGTTATCTGGTGTCTCGGCTGTCTGGAGTGAGTACAGTGTATTAAGTAAATTTATTTCTGCACTACTTTATGCCAAAAAACACAGGACAAAAAAAAAAAAACTGTTCGAGGATGAACTGATGGGGAAGAATCCACTTCCTGAATGTTCTGTGTGATACGGGCCCTTAAACATGATAAAGCAAAAACTCCCATGCTCTAGCCTGATATTTTTCTTTTTTTTTTCCTCTTTTTTTTTTTTTTTTTATTTTTTAATTCCCCTGGCAGTACCAGCAGTGGCATTTCAAGCGTTATTCACTGGACCAAAGTGCACTGCATTATAGAGACGGGGCTGATTTGTGTCAAGTCTTTGACCTTGCTTTGACTCGAGGTGATTCTGCTCATTAGAGCACAACACAAAGAGAAAGAGAAACCGCATGAACGGCCCCGTCCCTTTTTATTGATATTTTTTTTCCTTCCCTTTCTGCTCTCTCTCTCCGCGAGCCGAACGCTTTTTGTCCGCTCTGTCCTAACAACACAAAACCTTCCAGGACTCCTTAATAAATAAACTGTCCTGAAACATGACTGGATTACGGTACAGCATCTCTTATTACTGCATGTTTTCTTTATCACAGAGTGCCAACTATATTCTAGGCGCTACCTCATAACATAACCCGCCTGAAATAAACTTTAAATTGAAACGTTCAGCTGCCGGTCCGGGAGGACGGAGTGCGGCGAGCGAAGCGCCAAAACGTGGTTTTTTTTTTTTTTTTTTTTTTTTTTTTGTCTTTTGTGCGGAACGCGTTTGAGGTTAAATGGGGTCTTTATGGAATCAAAAGGGATTGTGCTGGAACAGAGGTGCTGATTGAAGCGCGTGCACGTGGCGCTTGGCTTTGTTTCGTATGTAGATGGTTCTGCTTGTCTTGCACTCCAGTGCGCCGATTGTCAGAGCTGCAGATTTGACGAGCCGATTTGTTGACGCAGGAGCGAGGACGGATTTAGCTTCTGAACAGAGATCATGAAATGAAAATAAATAAAGAAAGAAAGAAATTGGGGGAGATGGGGGGGGGGGGGGGATAATGTTGTGGTCTTTCAAAAAAAAACAAAAAAACAATTTGTGTTTAACAAGTCTGACTTTTTTATTCGTATCAATCCATCGATGCTATAATTTAATACTTGTGAAGCAAAAGTGGATCCACAGTTTTAACAGTCGATCTTTGCATATTTTGTCCCTCCCGCAGAGCTCCCGGAGAACTGGACGGACACGCGCGAGACCCTGCTGGAGGGCATGGTGTTCCAGCTGAAGTATCTCGGCGTCACGCTGGTCGAGCAGCCGAAGGGAGAGGAGCTGTCGGCCGCCGCCGTCAAGAGGATTGTTGCCACGGTGAGACCCGCGTTCAAACCCCCGCCCTCACAAAGTGCCCCACAATGGATGCCCTGAGCCTGTGGGGCAGAGTTTACAGTTCCGATCAAAATCACATATCAGAATCAGGCCCAGAAAATATGATGATTGAGTTACTGAAGGAGGAACAGTGGCGTGGTGGTTAGCACTGTCACCTTGCACCTTCGTAGAGGGTTGAGGGTTCGAGTCCCGCCTCGGGTCTGATCTCCTCGTGCTTGGCGGGTTTCCTCTGGGTGCTTTGATTCCCTCAAGCAGATTAGGTTAACTGGCATTCCCAAAATTGCCCATAGTGTGTGTGTGTGTGTGTGTGTGTGTGTGTGTGCCCTGTGGTGTACCCCGCCTTGTGCCAGCCCCCAGCATAGAAGATGAATAAATGAATTACTGGACAGGATTTCAGAATTATTGGCACCCTCTGACGCTGAACGTGTGTGTGTGTAAATTAATTTCACATTTTTACATAGTATTAAAGATCCATGACCTGGCTTGTGCAGGATAAAAAGTGAAACCTGATTCACAGAATCAAATTTCCTGAAAGGACTCCAAAAGTAAAAAAAAAAAAAAAAGGATGATTGTTTTTGTATTTGGAATTTTTTTTAGGGTGTCAATAATTTTGGCTGCACATGTGTACATGCCCTGCTATTGATAAAACATGAAAAGTAAGTATTTTGTGAAACATAACATAACAACACTTCTATAAAGTTTCTGGTTCTGTGTTCTAAATTCGGCTGTTTGTCATTTAGGACTCATCAAAATTATCCTCCATATGTGTTTTTTTTTTTTTTTTTTTAAATCGAATGCTGAGCCTGTGAAGTAGTCAGGGCATTAAAATAGTTTCAACCTTTTTTCCCTGGCCTTTTCACTCCAAAGCACAGAGCAGGAGTTTCATCACAGACAACATGAATGTGCAGCTTTGTTAAACACCCCCCCCCCCTCTATCTATCTCTCTCTCTCTCTATCTCAGGCCAAAGCCAGTGGGAAGAAGCTACAGAAGGTCACGCTGAAGGTTTCCCCGAGAGGGATCATCCTGTACGACAGCGCCTCGAATCAACTGATCGAGAATGTCTCCATTTACAGGTCAGACCGCTGATCTGTTTCCTTTCTCTCCATATTGTTCATGCAGCTGTTCCTCTGACGCCCAGGTGACGGACTGCTGTCTCAAATTCACCTAACACAAGACATTTGAAACTTTTGTTATGAAGAAACGGTCAGCTTGAGGGTGGAGGGTGTGTCGACAGAAAAAAATGTAATAAATTAAAAAAACACACAGTGCATCAGTTGACGGATGAAGAAGAGCGAGGCCGTGTGGTCTCTAGTGACATTAGAGTGCGGAACACAGCTGCGTCTGTGATGTGAGCTCATCGTCTCCTGCTCATTTGTAACTCAATACAAACACGTTGTTCCCGGAGATTGAATAATAAACTGGTACCAATAGTAGGACGCTGCAAATACAAATGCAAGCAGTTTATTACAGATGAAACGAAATCGGAGCCAAAGCGAGAGGAAGCTGCCGTGCTCTTGTGTGCCATTTTATTCGCTCGTCTCCGTCTAACTGGTATATTTTGTCCCCCTCTCCGCAGGATCTCCTACTGCACTGCTGATAAGATGCACGATAAAGTGTTTGCCTACATCGCTCAGAGCCAACGCAACGAGACGCTCGAGTGCCATGCCTTCCTCTGCACCAAAAAGAAAGTGGTGAGTTGCTTTCCTTCCCCTTGGCAGACGTGGATGCGTGGTTGTGCGTCCCGAGAGGGATGAGAGCACAGACACTCCCTGCCTTTCCTTCCCCCTGGTAATTTGCTCTAACCCCTGAACACACTTCCTTTCACAAGAGGGCAGAGAGCCGAACCATTGAAACCAAGATGGGCGTACTGTATGGTGCCGTGCAAAAGTATATGCACCCTTCCTGTTTTTATTTTATTTTTTTTCATATTTATCACACATTCATAGCACCCCCGCTACCTGCCTCAATGTGAAAAAATTATTGCCCCTGACCCTAATACAGCGGTCCCACGATATACAGATTTAATCCCTTCCGGAGGCATCAGTTCATATTGCAAAACACATTTTCCCATAGGAAATAACAGAAAAGCAGGTAATCTGTTCCAGCCACCCAAAAATATTACCAGTATTACAGATTATCAACACTATAGCCATATTTAGTTTCTAAAAACAATCAAAGGCATGTAAATAAAGTAAAATATTAAATTGAATAGACATCAAACCTCACTTAACTTAAAGTTATGATTCCTCCTGGCACCGGCCGCTTTAAAAATGAAACTGAAAGCGTCTCCCTTTTCTTCTTGCTAACATTCTTGAGACCCGTGGTGCTACGTCTTCTTTAAATCTTGCACAAAATGCCAAAAAAAAAAAAAAAACACAAAAAAATCATGTAAACTCTCTTCGTCTGGCTTTCCACTGACGCAAACGAGTTTTGAACAGCGTGATTTTGCGGTGTTTGGCTCTGTACAGTCTCTCGTATGCGAAAATGCCGAGGCTCCATTGGAACTCGTGTGTGAAAAAGTAATTGCCCCGTCCCTTGTTAAATCATGAATGAACTATGATTTTTTTTTTTTTGTGCACTGGGAACAGATGGATAGAGACTGATGAACAGAGACAGACGGAGACAAATGGACGGAGAGAGTCGATTCAAATCCATGTTGTTTGCATAGGATGTTTAACAGGGTGACAATTCTGCTTTGATGTAACTCCAAAATATGGAACTGTCTTAACAGTCTCACTGTCTCTCTCTCTCTCTCTGTCTCTCTCTCAGGCACAGGCGGTGACATTAACCGTAGCCCAGGCCTTTAAAGTGGCTTTTGAGTTTTGGCAGAATGCCAAGGAAGGTAGGATTTCCCCTCTTCCCTTCAGTGTGATGAACATCTTTTGTCCTTCCTGACTTGTACCTTATCGTTGCTTCGGCCTTAAATGCACGCAGATGCAAATATCGCAGAAGTCGTTTCCTGTCACCAGCTCCTCCAGTGTGCGTGCGTGCGTGTGTGTGCGTGCATGTGTGTGTGAAGGCGCCGTTAATGTTTTCTGCTCATGACCCCACCCACATTTCCTGTATTTTCAGTATTTTCAGAAAAACAATGTGCTCCAAGTGCAGAGAACATCTGCATGTGTGCCTGTGTGTGTGTGTGTGTGTGTGTGTGTGTGTGTGTGTGTGTGTGTGTGTGTGTGTGTGTGTGTGTGTCTGCATGCATGTGTGTATGAGAGATGATTCCTGAGAGTCTTGATTACGTTTCACACACTCCCCAGGATTCTACCAAGTCAGAAGAGTGCTGCATGTACAGAATGAAAACATGATGTGTGCATTCTCTTGATGAGCGTGTGAACGACACACACACACACACACACACACACACACACACACATCCTACTTAACTCTGTTCACTGCCTTTCATTGTCTTTTAATGGCCCCGATGTCCAGTTTCTGTAGATCTGATGGATAAAAGAAGACATTTAAAGCAGGCAGAGTTTAATTAAAGCTTGTGTTCCTACAGAGGCTATGCTTTCTGTTATACCTGCGTTTCAGATTGTGTGTGTGTGTGTGTGTGTGTGTGTGTGTGTGTGTGTGTGTGTGTGTGTGTGTGTGTGTG
>JAAGKR010000349.1:46497-165332 GCA_011419295.1 Clarias macrocephalus
TGTGTGTATGTGTGTATGAGAGAGAGAGGATTGTGATGCCAAAAATGCCCATCTGAAAGTTCACGGACATGCCACCCCTCTCTCTCTCTCTCTCTCTCTCACACACACACACACACACACACACACACACACACACACACACACACACACACACACACACACACACACACACACACATACATACACTCTCTCACACACACACACACACTCTCACACACACACACTTATTGAGTTTCACAGTGAACCATAGATAATTGGTCTGCTTGTGAAAGAGGAGACGGTGAATCCGGGACAGAAAGGCAGACGGGTTTAAAAATCACGCAAGAACGATGCCAACGAGGCACTGAGTGAAAAATAAACCACTTATACGGGGAAATGTAATCATTTAGTTCGACAGGCCTGTAGCGTTGTTGGTTTTTTTTTTGTTTGTTGTTTTTTGTTTTATTTTTTACTGCTCTGACTTCTGGGTGTTGTATTAAACGCTCCCGTGCGATCGAGGGTTCATTCTGACATGTAATCAGTATGTTTGAAGTTTACTCAGCCGTTTACTAAATGCCTGCTGGCTAATATAATCATTAGCAGCTAAAAAGCAAAGGCTGATATCAGCCAAAAAGAAATGATCTTAGAAACTTAAGGAGCTTCAGCCACATCAGGAAAAGAAAATAGTATTATGTATATGATATTAATATAAGATCACCATATTATTATCGTACTATTATCATGTACATCACTATATAAATTATTGCAGGAAATTTAGTGTATATAAGTGTAACCTAACATAACATACAGCTTAACCATGGGTGCCAATAATTGTGGAGGGCGTTGTAGATATGATACTGTAGATATTTCTTGAATGGTGACTTGTGGAGTGTTTGTTTATGGTGGTATTGATGATGGTGATGATGATAATGATAAGAGTGATAGTGGTAATAACCGGTGGTGGTGGTGATGATTCTGGTGATAAAACATCTTACTGAAGGCCTCTATGATGAAAGATGATGTTCTATATGTGTGTGTGTGTGTGTGTGTGTGTGTGTGTGTGTGTGTGTGTGTGTGTGTGTGTGTGTGTGTGTGTGTGTGTGTGTGTGTGCGCGCGCGCAGAAGTAGCTACAGGGAATCTGTTAAACTTAGAAGAGAGTGCAGTTATACATCCAGGACCTGGTGATGATACGCATACAGCACAGAGCATCAGCACAGAGAACAACAACACTCTTTGGGTGAGTACAAACAAACACACACACACACACACACACACACACACACAAAGGACAAAGAAGCATAGTGTAGTAGAAAGCACCAGCAGCTGGGTGAAGGATCGCAGTGCGGTGATTTGTACAGAATCCAAACTATTGTAATTCCTTCTTTAAACTGGGATAAAGGTGAACTATTCTTTGCCTGCTAGAAACAAACAATTCACTGTATGAATCACACACACACACACACACACACACACACACACACACACACACACACACTGGGGAACTGATTTACTATTGTTTACCATGTAACAGCACAATAGCGAGGGGTTATGCTGAGTGCTTTGTTGTTGTTTTAAGGGCTCATCAGTGGGAGTCGTTTGTGTTCAATATGCAGTGTAGGAGTGCCAACGCACCAGGTGGGGTCAATTCATCAGGACCAACACCGTTCAGCGCGTAAAGGCCAACCTCGAGTGCCGTAATCATCCCCTGGTTCTCGCCACGTGTAAAAGTCCGAGCGTGACTCGACCGTGTGAATCTGACTCGGGTCCCTGGAACGCGAGATTGCGCTCGGAGACCATCACGAGCGCTTTCGTCCGTCCTGTCAGGTTAATTAACGATCCGCAGCGCTTCAGCATGCCTCGCGCGTCCTGAATAAGCAACAGGGAATTCACCATAGCTACATAAATCATTCGTGTTATGAGAAGTTCACTGTGGCAGCAACAGAATCCAGTCGAGTCATGTTCAGCGTGCCTGAGTCTTTATCACCGCGCGCATGCCGGATAGGCGTCATGTGTCGAGCGCATCCAGCTTGCCTGTTCATGCTGATTGAATTTTTTTCTTCCTCAAAAGAGAAGATTGGAAAAGGCACATTAATAAGACAGCTGGTTTAGTCGTCGCCGTTCTTATTCAATTTAGTAAAAAAAAAAAAAGTGTTTTAATGCCAGAGCGGATTAGAGACGTACCCGGTTCCTAGGATACACAGTATATGTGTGTACAGTATGTAAATGTATAGTGTAACATATTAAACATGCATGCATAAGCGTTTCAACAAGCTTGTCATGCACCGTTTGGAAAAGCAATCACGAAATACAAGCTGTACAGATTGTCATGTATAATTTCACCCATAAAACACGTCTTCATGTGCAGTCTAAGCTAGAATGACTGACTGCCATGGCAAATCGATTATTTTTCAATCACAACACGTTCCAATCTTTTTTTTTATTTTTTATTTTTATGCTAACAATTTCATACATCCTTAGAAAAAACCTCATCATATCCCTGATGAGAAAATTTGTCTGTGGACACGGTGAAGTTTTTAAGCAAACATATCCATACGACGGGCGTTCAAGTCAAACTGGGACCTTTTCCATCGTGCAGAATAACAGATCACAGTTATGAGCATCCCTTTATTTCTCTATATAATCCCCTGCTACACTAATGCCACTCATCCCAGCGTTTCACTAGTGCTTAGATACCATCAAGGTCTTTTCAGTATGCCGGAGCCATAATCGGACTGCCTGCTTCACGTCTAAGACACTGGCCTACGAGGACCACCTTTAGTCACCCAAGTCCCGGTTTGCCTCGAACGTCTCTTGTAGTTTAAATTATAGTCGTAAATGCTTTTTCGGCTTTCTGACCAATCAGAATAGAGAATTCAAAAGCCCAGTGGCCTCATGGGTAGCAATGTACCATAGCAAAACCTAAACAAATAAATGATTCACTCTTCTTTCACCACTATATCATATATTGTCTAAATAAGTAACTTAGTTGAAAAACATTAACTTTTAATGGTTAAGATATGACTGTAGAGCCGATACACCTGTTGAGTTTACTCTCTGCATATATTTATATATTCATACAGAAATCATGCTCGTGCATTACTCATGATGCCCTAAAATACTCCTGATGAGCTCATACATCTAATAATTGTGCCAGTCCTCATGATGATCTCACCTCTCTCCGCTATATACAGTAGGTTTGCTGTTTGACTGTCTAGACGGGACAATTTTTGCAAATTAAATGTGATTCGTCCCAGCAGGCAGGAATAAGTGATGACGATTAAATTAGGAGCTCGGGGTATTACCCCAGTCAGGAGAGAGATCTGGAGAAAAGGGATCAGGTTAAAGCAGCATTGACGACGTCGAAGAGCAACCCGCAGCGTTCCAACGGCAACGTTAAATCTCATTCTCATGCTGTTTGATTCTCGGGTTTGTATTCACAGGTTTCATTATTTATTTATTTATTTATTTCTCATTCAGGAGCTTGATGACGGTTTGGATGAAGCCTTCTCAAGGTTAGTGAGGTTTTATTTTTGTGTAGAACATTACATTTTTTTCATTAACTCTTGATATTGAAAAGTGCACTCTCTAAAAAAAAATAAAAAAATAAAAAAATAAATAATTGAAATTAAAAAAATGAAAAAGGTCTAAAGGTCCAGTATGTCATGATCATGAAATTTACAACACAATTGCCTTAACAATGAGCAGGTTCATGTAGAGATGCAGTATTTCTTTGACTTTGGATATCTGGAGCAGTGAACAAAAACCGAAAGTTAAACCCTAGTAATGTCTAGTAATTTATTGACTGATACATTTCTATTATTTCTACTTGGAGTAAGTTTTGTTTACTTTCCCCCCCAACAGGCCATTTTTTTTTATTCATTTATTTATTTTTTTACTCTTGGATTTAAACCAAACCAAGCAGTAAACAAACTGAAAGTCTCAGGTTCCGTTCTGATTCAGACTTGGCAAAACAGACCAACAGTTGCTTGTTGACAGTTGCTTTATACGTACGTGTCTGTTTGACCTCACTCACTCTGAGCTGGAAAGTTGAAGCTCTGACTGGGGCCATTTTCAACCTCATGGCATTTGAGCTACAACATGGGGCTAAAAAAACATCGCCGCGTTCTTGTTTGTATTCCATAGCCATGTGCTAGCCGGATAACCTTGATTATTGAACAGCAATTTTTATGGCGAGTGTTTTTATTATACAAATATATCTGTATTCAAAGTAAACATGTGTGTGTACTGTGTATAGAGGCCTGGCCAAATATTTCGAGAATGCCACAAACATTAAAGCATCAGTGAAGCATCCCGAGGCCATTCATGTGTGGAGTCGGCTCACTCACAGTTTTGCCTAAGAACACAGCCATGAATAAAGAATGGTACAAAAACATCCCGGTGAAACCGGCCAAGAACAGTCCGGTGACGAACAACACCCTTTCCAGCATGATGAAAAGTGATAAATAAGTGGCTCGGGAACAAAACACAGAGCCTTCGGGTCCATGACCAGGAAACTCCCCAGACCTTAATCCCATCCTCAAGAGCCGGGAGGACACACAAAAACCCACAAATTCCGACAAGCATCGATTATGCAAGAATGGGCTGCGCCATCAGTCAGGGCGTGGCCCAGAAGTTGATAGGCAGCATGCCAGGGTGAACGGCAGAGGTCTTGGAAAAGAAGGGTCAACACTGCAAAATACTGATTCTGTGCATAAGCATAATGTAATTGTCAGTAAAAGCCTTTGACACTTACTGTATGAAAGGCTTGTAATTATACTTCAGTAACTCAGAGTAACATCTGACCAAAAAGATGTAAAAACACTGAAGCAGAAGACTTTGTGAAAATCAATATTCATTTTGGCTTGACGTCACTCGGAGGATCTCCGTCTGGTTTCATTAGACTGAATTCCGGATTATGGACGTTTTTTTTTTTTTTTTTTTTCTAGACCGAGGTTTAGCATTTCATTAACACTTTGCACAATGCGATTAGTTTCATACATACATGTTTAACGTTCTGCTGAATGAATGGTTTTATTCCTACCACAGCGAAGAACATGATTTTTTTTTTTTTCCTTAACCAAATCCTAACCGACTTCCCCATTGCACAACTTTGCTCATACATTATATGAAACGTAGCTCGTTCTTTGACCACGTTGTGCACGGTCGCTCACACTGTATATTATGCTTTGCAGCTGTGCAGAGTCGAGAGGTGTTTCGAGAGATTCGTTTCTGTCCTTCACACGCTGCTCTAAAAATAGATTGCAGGGTTGTGGTGTCGGTTCTTTTGCAACGACACCACACCCATCTGAGAGCTTGTTTTCTGTGGTTTCATGTCGGAACTGTGCTGAACGTGATAAGTTATCCAATGCCCTCATAATCATGAGACTACGTTTGTGTCTCTCCAAAACTAGACTAAACGACACCCAGGTTAATTAAATCATGCGCATCAGAAATATAAAATGAAAGGTGTGAACAATTTTCATCATTCGAGACCGGCACCTAAATCTAGTGCGAACGTTAAGATTTCCTGACTTCATTTTATTCAGGCTAAATTGCTTTCCGCCAAAGCTCACAGCTCAGAGCCCTAAAGCTCTAAACACTATATTATTGTGTTTATTGAGTGCTCAGCCTGGACAAATCCTACAAATTCAATTAGTCACACCCAAAGATAATTAAATCAGTATGATGAGAAGCTCGGGTCCATTCCAGTTAAAGCTGATACCCAGGCATTTCACTTGCTGCTGGGAAATTTCAGCTAGTTTAGCCATGCGCGCGCATGCGTGTGTCCGACAGCAGATGTTTACATATCTGCACTTAAACCGTTAAGAGGTTATGTATTAAATTGTAATAGGATTGTTTATGAGCTCATAAAGGTGCATTACGCAAGATCAGTCAGACATTACAGTTCCTTTAGTGTTAGCATTGGCAAGGACAGCGTCAACACTCAGCGCTTTCATCTGTTTCATCAAAGTCAGCTTCTAGCACAAAGCACACCAAATTCAGCTCCTGAGAACGGTTAGAAGTACTTCCACTGACCTCTTCTGCTATGTAATGAGATTTCATGAGGTTTTCAGCTGCCGTCTCTGGGTTCAGCATTGATTGCATGTGTTGGCTGCGTGCCAGGCCATTCGACTGATTAAAAAATTATAACTCTTATAATCGTCTCATCGTCTATACCGCTTTATCCTGTATTCAGGGTCACAGAGGGGCCTGGAGCCTATCCCAGGAGACTTAGGGCATGAGGCGGGGTACATCCTGGACAGGGTGCCAATCCATCGCAGGGCACACACACATATATATATACACTCAGTACATATATATGTACACACAGTCTTTGGACTCTGCACACAGAGACGGGAATCGAGCCTGGCCGGGAATCGAACCCGGACCCTGGAGGTGCAAGGCGACAGTGCTAACCAGTACACCAAATGAATTATTAATTTTAAATATTAATGATATACTTCATCCAGCTTGTTAAACTAGTGTTTTGTCCAGTGTTACTGTGTTTTTTGTGTTTGTTTTTTTCCATTAGCACCGCCTTGTTTTTAAAGGGGTGCTGGAAATTTTAAATACAAAAAAATACAAGCACCGTGGCCCATAAAGCAGCTTTTCGAACAGGTTTTCCCGGCCACATAATATACTTGATAGTTGATAATATGGATTAAACCCTTATTATTGATCATGATGTACATATTTCTGGGTATTTGAGCTACTATGTATTTAAGGCCCTGTTTCTCCTTTAAGACATATTTAGTGAATTTGAATTTCTTTTTTGCATATGCAATAATATTTATGAAAAGGCACATCTGTGCTTTTAATATAATTTTGAACCAGTCATACCAGAGGTGTGACGCTGTTTTGGATGGCGTGGAAACAGTTTTAACAATCTCTGAACAGAGTGCGTTGATTCAACACGGCAACCAATAAAAGTATGAAGGAGGCGGGGCTTACAGCGCCTTCTGTTCAATAGCATGAGCCAGGTATAGTGTTCACAAGCACAGGTGCGGCTTACTGGTTGTTCTGTAAGTTTGTAAGAAAATTTTTTTTCATTCATAACATACAATCAAATGCAAAAGTTATTGCCCCTATTTGTATTAATCCATTAATTTTCTATACCACTTTATCCTGTGTACAGGGTTGTGGGGGGCCTGGAATTTATCCCAGCAGGCTTGGGGCACGTGGCAATCAACTGCACACACCACACACACGTTCACATACTACAGGCAGTTTAGGATCTAATCTACATGCATTCAACTCCACACACACAGCGTCCGAGACGGGAATCGAACCCGGACCCTGGAGGTGCAAGGCAACATGTTTATATATGGATGTTTGTTTTGTTTTACATGAATTAATTTCTTTGTCTTCTTGCAATGTGCTGCACATCAAGGCAGATTAGGGCAGATATTTCATCCAAAATCAAACACCAACGTTTACTGAGTGTTATTAATATGCTTTGGTCAAACTAAACCAGGTTAAACGTTCAAGGTTTGTGTCTGTCGTTCTTTATATACAAAGAGCAGGTTCATATGAGGACAGGATCACCTTTAGACCTTCGCCTTGAGCCTGCGGGTTCACTCGCGGACATTCGGCACGGTTTCCTTCTCGTCACCAGCAGGTGTGAGGGTGAATACGTAATGCGTCCTGCTCTGTTGCCATGGCATTTCAGAAACCGTGATGATGAGAGATTTGGAAACTGGGAAACGCTAGTATGGGGTTGAACGAGCATGTAGTTATCTAATGCACAGCACGTAGTGCCAGAAAGGGTTATTTTTATATGGCGCTGCGAATAACATGAACTCGTGTGTTAACAATTGTCGAATCGTATGCAAATGAGAGAAATTTGAGGGGACATTTAAGGGGAAAGAATGCTTGTTTTCTTCTGACGTAATGATCTATCGGGAATATACTGTATGTGAATGGAGCACTCGGGTTGCCAGTGATGTGGTTCAAGTAAAGTCAGTGTGTCTTAAAGTCTAAAGCTAAGCTTTATTCTATGTGTCTAAACTCTGGGCGGTGTTCTATTCCAGGAAAGCGATCAGTGTCAGGGGTCGGGTGATGTTCCTTGACATGATGTAGATTTACTGTTATTACTCTGAGTGGCTTATTTTCCTATAACTGCACACAGCGATGTGTTTTATTTCTCTCATATTACACCCACTGATTCACTTTTTACTTATAACGTCATACTTAATTGCTGTGTAGATCTATTTCATTTTGTAGAGACTTTCTTTTGTGTTGTTTTTCTTAATTAGTGTGGGTGTGAGTGAACCCACACAGCTTCACCTCTCTACTCAGCACTGATTGACCTGTAGAGAAGCTTCTAAATTAGTGCCAGCATGTGGTCCAGGCTGTAAACAACCACACAGGAGTCTAAAAGGTCTGAGGAAAAGCTGACCGGCGCCATCTACAGGAAAAAAAAAACATTACAGTGCCAAACTGTAGCTGATTAATTTTTTATATATATATTTTGGTCTGTAGTCTGTAGCGCTCACTGCTTTGTTTTGTGTGATGATGTGTTTCTCTCCAGCCGCAGTTTGGATAGTTTTGAGTCGTGTTCAGGTAAAGACGTGCATCATTGAGTGTATAGTGTCTGTCCCAGGCATGTAGTGTCCTCCGCTGTCCATTTTGCTCCATTTACAGCCACAGCCATTACGCCTAGTCTTCACCGTAGCTCATGTGTTCTCATGAGTTCTTAGCCTGTTTTTTAGATGTACTGTTTATTTGCATTTGTAATATTCATTCATTCATTCATTCATTCAATTCGTTCATCCTGTTGTCTAATAGAAGTAAGTCAAACTGAATTAACACGTGATTTTAAAGATGCGTTATTACTGTATCAGTTGGAAGGAGTTAAAGAAGCTTCTTATCACATGCTCCATTTCAACCTGGAGTCTTCACCCTGAATTTACACCTCACGCTCTTACACATGTGAGTAAAGCTCACAGTTTACTAGAAAGACCCTGAGATGAACGAGAATGCAAAATTCAACACAAACCCAGTCTGACTTACTACAAATAGACAGCCAGTCCAGTGTGTCTTCACAAATCAGTGCAGTTTGTCATCTTCAGTCATATATGTTATAACGCTGTGGTTACTTCAACAGTATTCTTAAACAACCTGAAATGCCATCTGATTGCATCGCGGTTGCCAGATCTTTAAATAAATATATATATATATATATATATATATATATATATATATATATATATATATATATATATATATATATAATTTTATGTGCCAAAAAGTGAAAAGTTTGGAAAGTTTTACATTTACTCAAGTTTGATTGTTCAGTATGATGTAATGTCTTCTCCAATCAGATTTCATGATTTGATTGACACATTGTGTCATTAGACAATTTACAAAACTGGCACGTAAACTGTGTTTTGTAAAATCGTCTAATAACATGAGTGTCACTCAAATCACAAATCATCATCCAGTCTTCCGGATGAGACAACGTCAACAGTTCCAGCATCGAGTGCTTTTTCATTTTGTTTTATCTACAAGTATTATTTAAAGGCTTAAATTTTCATTCAACTGTAAAATATGTTTGCCACCCCCCTATAGCTTTCCTTTAAGATTTCAGTGATTCAGGGCTGGAATATATAACCTCTGATTGGGCAAAATAAAATAGATGTTTGTGAATTATAAAAGAATTTACTTGACTAAGCATATAGGAGGAAATAATGGAGCAACACCCTTCGAATAATGCTAAGTGTTATGTCAATAAAATGTATTGACATATGGAGAGGTTAGAATTCCAGAAAATCTTCCTGTTTTTTTTTCTTTTTTCTTTTTTTTTAAATTATTATTATTAATTTACTTCTTAATTGATTGTTCCCTGATGCTTTTTTCACCTGCAGACTCGCTGAGTGTCGTGCTAACCCCCAGGTCCTGGACACTGGGCTAAACCCTCAGGATTACAACACTGACGAGTGCCTGTCACCCTCCAATTGGGACAAAGCCGACGGCGAGGCCCCCGACACCGAGGATGCATTCGGCTTCTGAAAGCACAAGAGACGATGGCGGATGGAAAGGTGAAAAAGGACAAGGGAAGAGGACGATCTCGTCACTGATTGATGGACAGGACCGAGTGGAAACTGAACAGATGCTGCGTCGTCATCATCGGAATACAAGAACTGCACAGACCAAAGCAATAAATGTGTTTGTCTGTTTTTGTTTGTATGTATGTGAGAGGTATTTGCTTTAGTCTGCTTGTGTATTATGCTGCTTTCCGTTATGGTCAGTTTTGTATTTTTTGATTTCCTTCTCTTTGTTGTTGCGTGTAAGATATGAGATACGTGTCTGATAACTGCATTAATGAGAGAGCTGTGTGTGATGTGATGCGTATAATGTTTAGAGTGCTTCAGGTCAGAATTCGGCTATGCAGTATAACACTGTAACGATGTTCTCTCGTGTAGAGAGATTAACAACTCGGGTTGTTGTTTAACACTTTAACGTATCGCTGTGTCGAGGGTAGAATGTTGTGTGAATGATCCCAACTTTGGTTAACTGGTGATAAAATATTTTAAAGAGATGTACATATGAACCTGGCATGACAGGGT
The DNA here is from genome assembly GCA_011419295.1 of Clarias macrocephalus. Taxonomy (NCBI): domain Eukaryota; kingdom Metazoa; phylum Chordata; class Actinopteri; order Siluriformes; family Clariidae; genus Clarias; species Clarias macrocephalus. The sequence goes on from JAAGKR010000349.1 coordinate 57,046, forward strand.
GTTTTATCCTTTTCATCTTGGTTGTTTTTACAGCTCTGGCCGAGCTTTAGCATCTTGGAGAACCAAAAATAAGAGGCGAGAGTTTATACTGATTTTCTTATATTTTCTATTGGAAATGTATTTTTGTACTCCCTGCCAAGAATGTTTTCAAAGCACACGGTTTAATTTCAGGGAAATAATATTCATGATAAATTTTTGATTTGTGGCTAATTCAAGTGTGTTTTGCCCCAAAGTGAGTTCATGTTCATTAGCAGATTATTACATAAGGATCCTACCACCTGCTGATCTTTCACTCGCTTGGTGTTACATGCCTCAGTCCTGTAGGGTTTTAGCTTTTTTTTTTTTTTTTTTTTTCAAAACTCCAGTTCACCTCTCAGTGTTAAACTTTACATTTGTTTAGATTCAGCTTTTCTCATTTCAGTGCTCAGATTTTTGACTGCATCCCATAATTCTGTTTTGTATTAAAGACCATAACCTTCCAGTGCATGAGTGTGAAAATGGAATCATTTTATAATGCAAAATAACCAAAATGGTTTATTTCCTAGTCGATCAGGCAGTGAAACCGAAACTCACACCTGTTGAAATTATTGTATTATATTTCATTTTGGGAATGGCTACAAATTAAAATAGTCTAAACATTAATGAGGTAAAATCGGTGCAACAAAAAATTTGCACATGCACAGATTTCATTCATTGATTACAGCACACATTGTGGTGGCCTTTTTATGTGTGAAAATGATTCCTCATGCTCCCAGAACCACTCTTTCACAAAATTCCTGGTCTGCTCCATCAAGGAAGATATCATTTTATTGCCACATGAGCACCGGAAGCAACCCCAGGTCATAACACTGCCTCCTGAGGCTTGTACAGTGGACACTATGCATGATGGATGGATTGTCTTGATGTCTTCAACATGTCACACAGCATATCTAAGTCCTGTGGTCATTTTTACGATGTTCTTAGTTGGTGCTCCACTTCGGTTGTCATGAGGGATTGACCTCCAAAAAATTCCACCTTTTTTTGACTCGAAGATTTCTCTTTTTAACATCTATGTCATTCGGGCTGTCCGCATCATCAGATGTGTCTTCTTGTTCAGCATCATACTCCACAGCACCCTTAGACACATCCTCCTCAATGTCATTTTCAAGATCAAATATATGGTTAATAACCTAATAGACACTGAATCTCTTGTTTGAGTTGACAGCGCACGTTTAGGCTTTTGGCAGACGCCACACCACAAAAATTATTGAAAGTATCAATATTATGCAAAAAACTTTGTGCTCCCATGGGATTAGGCGTCCCCATGTGTAGGACTTCAGCTCTGGTCCAGAGGTGAATCGAATCCTTAAGGATTCGGGTCAATTTTATTTAAACTGAATTAAAATTTATACTATAAATTACTTTCTTGACTAACCGTCCACCGTTTAGAACAATATAGTGTATCTTACCAGTTCTGCTTATCACGTGGCCACCGATGATAACAAAATCTAGTATTTAACAATGATGAGCAAGGTAACTTAGGATCTGGGCAAATGTTTAGACTTAAAATTAGGGTGTTAGGGAATCACGGCGTTGCTGATTGGCTGGTGCTCTGGCGCTGTGATGACGTCTCTCGGTGAAGCCCTTCGCTGATGCGCTGGTTGCTTGGTTACTGACGGCGGAGCTCTGACGCTTCTTCTAGCGGAGCCTTCGTGGCGGATTTCGAAGTTCTGGCACGAAGTTTCGTGACGCTGCCGAGATCAGATGAGCTGCTTGTTTGCCGGTCAGACGCAGGGCGAGAGTCGACGGTGGGCGAGCGACGTGAGAGAACGCGCTTCAGATGTGCAGATGTTCAGTCGTTGGATGATGTTGGAAGACGTAACGATGTGCTCGGACCGTGGCGTTTTAACCTTTTGTTATCGGTCCATCCCACGAGTGATTGCGCCAGTCAGAGGGGGTTAAGGGATTACCCCCGCCTCACATGTTTCCTTCCCCTTTTGCATACATTAGGCCAGGTTATATGGCCATCACATGGTGCTCGTCCGGTTGGAAACTTTTAATACCTTTACGAATTAACTTTACACATGCTCTGTTCATGTTACTAGTAATTCATGTACATAAGCATTCCTTGAATAGTATAAGCTTTCTGTAGATACCACACATCCCATATCTCACACATTCATCCATGCCTAGTTAAAAAGACTTTATAAATGTTGGTTAGACAGGTAGAGTAAACCGAGGTACATATAGATCTTAAACATGATGGGTAAATATATATAGATGATATGATATAATATGACATATATATATAGATGTCAGTTTGCCCCATTGGTATACTTTTAGAGCGGATCGGCAGCAGTGTCTCTGCCATGTGTCCCTTTGTTCATGGAAAGGCCTGGTTCTGGAGGTCAAAGGGAATATCAGTGAATTTAGGTTAGGGAGGCTGTTTTCCCCCACTCAGGGGTGTAAAGATGTCTCTCCCTTGTTTAGCAGATGGCCAGTTTACATGGTTGGAGTTCGAGGTCTTTAGGCTTTTACAGCTTCCAGGTGTGGCAGGCACTCTTCTCCAGGGCCTGTTATGAGTTCTGCTTCCTGTATTGTCCCAGAGAACAGATAAGCGGAGGATCTGGAGTCATGTAGTCTGCTAAAAGGGGCCTCTGGAATACAATAGAGTGATAGCCCATTCTGGGGCCTGTTCATTCCTACACATGGAAGGCAGGGTGGGTGTGGGAGGGGGTAAGCTACAGTATGTCTGTAGTGTGGGTAACTGGGCCAAATTTACAGAGCAACCCACAACTTTTACTTTAGTCTTCTTTGTGGGTCATATTTTGATAGTTCAGAAATAAACCTTCAGAATTTATTAAAATGGTGACAGTTTCATTTGTTGTGTTAAAATAGAGGACATCAAGTCTTGTCCCTGCATAAAAAAAGTAAATGGTGTTTTTACATATTATAACTTGAAAACAGGTCAAAGTTGACCTTAACACAATATATGGATTATGTGATTTCCATTAATGATTTTTCTGACATTTCTTCCATAAAATTGATGGTTCAGCACTATCCTTCCATGTTTTGGTAATGTTTTGAAGGGTTCTTCACCTAGTCCCATTTAATTAGAAATTTCCTTAGTTGTTTTCTTGATGCAGCCCAATAATTTGACACTGCTAACACTGGGATTTTCCACATGACCCCAAATAATGCATGTACACTATATGGCCAAAGGTTGGAAGCATTCAATTGGATAGAATGTCTTTGCGTGCTGTAATATTACAATTTCCCTTCTTTGGCATGAAGGGCCTCAATATTATTCAAGCATGCATGCATGCACAGATCACTGTCCATGGTGACATGAAAGGTTTATTATTAAGACCAAAGGGAACTTCAGTGCTCAAAAAGCACATACGATGATGATGATGGGTTGTCCACAAATTTATGGCCATACAGTGTGTGTGGATGGACTGTGGGATCTGAACTGCTCCTGAGTGTGTGCAGGGGTGAGTATGGTTACCTTGGTGACCTTGATGTTCTTGAAATACATTCCAGGGCTATTATGACCCTGACCGGAATACAGTATTTAAGACGAGTAAATAAATAAATGGAAAAATCACTCCATTTTGCACAAAAAAAAAAAAAAATACAACAGATATTAATTCAAAATGACCTGTATTGACGTTGTGAATGGCCGTGCGCAGACAGCATGCGCAATACGAATCAGCCAATCAGAGAGCGCGCTGTGCGCCAAAACCTAGAGTTGCACTGCAGCGCGTGCGTTAGATATTTAAACTAGGGTTTTGATGGTTCAGATGTAACGGTTGAAGAAGCGGTTAGCCTGCTGGTGTGTGCGTATGTGTCTAAGGTCCGCGGGTTTTACAACACACAATCTTACTAAACCGGACCCGGAATAAACTTCAGGTAACATTTAATGACATTTAATGAAATGTATTTATTTTTAATTAATTGTGTCCTAAATTAGCTTGCTAGCATAGATTGTCACTCTATACGCAGATAAAGATCTCTTTAAATGTTCAAACTTCTTCGACACCAGTGCCAAGGGAAGCCATGTCATCTGTCAGTTTTTAGTAAAAAAAAAAAAAAACCGTTTAGTTTACCAATTTTACTTCGCTAATAATATCCCGAGTTTTAAAGCCGAGTATTTTACTTTGAGTGAAACAGCGCCCCCATTAATTGTTAGGTTGTAAATGTGCGGTAAAATACGGTATTGCAGGCTAATGTCATGTGCACTACATGGCCGAAAGTATTTGTAAAGCTAAACCTGTTAATTTTTTAATTCAGGTGTTTCAATCAGACCCGTTATCTCCAGTGAAGGTATTTGTATATAATGCTGTTGCAGGTTTTTCCAAATACTTTGTGTACCACTTTCAGTAGATGAACTATAACAATAAGCTTTAATTTTTTTTCTTTCCAAGGTCCACCACTCCTACGTAAAGTAATCACAATACATTTCCCTGTCTGTTTCATAATGGCAAACAGAAGTCAACCCGTCCACACTGCTTCCTCTAAACGTGCCTCAAAGAAGCCAAGTAGTGTCCCACACTTGAAGCCCCTGTCCATTTATTCTCACAAGGTCTTTTCTAAAGCCACTAATTCCAGTAGTCTATCCTGGAGTCCTGACTGTCCCTCCTGGAACTTGAAAGTTGAGTTAAGTAACATCAGGACGTCTATTGGACGTAAGAGGCGATTGGACGATTCGTGCCTTGATGAGACGAACGAGACACCGCTGAAAAAACCCTGCCTAGTGTCTTCAGATTCAGGATGTATTTTAGATTCCTTTGATACTTCTCAAGATGTGAACCCTGTATCCTTACAGTCCTCTGTAGTATATGATGAGATCAAAAAGGTAGAAAAATCAATGCCTGAGCAGAAATCATTAGACCTGGGCTGGATTGATGGGAGTGGTAAAATTGATGTTCAGTCGAGCAGCCCGGTGTTTGTACACAGTGAAGACAGTGCTAATGATTTTGCTTTTGATTATGACGTGAAAAGGATCATGTGTCTGAGCCCAATTGATCGTGCTGATATTGGCATTGGTGGTCTGGAGGATTTCAGTCAGAGCGCTCACACTTATTACGAGGAGTCAGAGGCACACAGCCCATGGCATAACTCGGGGCAAAAACAAGAGAAATCCGAATGCTTGCTTGGCAAAAAAACACGGACTGGAAGTGATGAGGGTTATGTTACAAACTTGTATCGCGTAGCCAACCCAGGGGAGTCAAAGGTCACACTGGAAAGCAAGATCACCAAAAGCGATGAGGTGCATTTTATAAAGCCATATAAAGTTACTGTCCCAAAGTTGTCATGTGACAAAAGGCAACCCGTGTCCACACCAATCATGTCCACCCCTTTAAAAAAATCTAAGGAGCTTGTTAAGCGACCTCCAAGACTAAATCGCAGACTAGACTTGGACAAAGAGAACTGGTCCTCACCTTCAGTACTTTGCAGGCCTGTAAAAGCCGAATCTGCCATTTCTACCAGTGCGTATGTGAATTTGGGCACTGGTAATAAAGAAGCACTTTCCACAATCCCCTTATTAAATATTAGCAAGAGTAAAGAGGGTAAAATAGTGTGCAAAGGTACGTCGATCCAGAAGTCGTTAGCGTGCCACAATCAGGAGAAGCAGACGGGTAACCGAGTGAAGGAGGATGAGGATGGGCTCTTGGTCAGTAAGCAGAAAGCAGATGGTGAGATTGGAGTGACGTTCAGTGAGGAAACGGATGCCGCAGACAGCTTCAGGAGCGCTCTGCCTCTTCAGGTTGCACATGTCCAACATATTTTTTTTTATTATTGTAAAGGCATACACAAATGTTTTTTTTTTTTTTTTTTTTTTTTCAAAGAAGACCCAAGTGATTCAGAAACTTCTGCAGACTTAAGTAGCTTTACCTCCTCCTTAGGTGAAGTCAAATGTGAAAACGGTCAAGGCATCTGGGAGCCAGAGAAATGTCTTCATAGATGTTCCAAGGTACTTTAAGCTCTGGAAATTCCTTTATTTTACATATGTATGGAGTAATTCTGTATACTTCTGCAGATTAGTACAGATGACCAAAAAAGTGATGATAAACTCTCTAATAACTTAGACCTATTTGGGTAAAATTTTCAAGTCAGTACAGTTTTGCGTACTAAATACCTGGAAATTAGAATTTTTTTTAACCAGTAGGGGGAGTGCTGATGCTATTTGTAATCATTTTCCTCCCCACCAGTTCCATGTTTCTCTTTAGTGGATTGTTTACCCTGACATGGAATGGTGTTTGAAAGTTTTCTGCCATCGTTAGCCTCTCCTGTTAGTGTACAAAAACTTTGATTATTTTGCATTAACTGTAGTGTGTATTAGACCTGGGCAATATGACATGATATTGGTCTTCCACTGAATTAGATTTATTTATTTATTTATTTGAGCGCAACACTAAAAATAATAAAACACAAAAATAATCATTTATTGTTTTCTGTTTGATCGATGATATTCAGATAAGGTATAGTTTACTGACAAACGTTTTTGAACCCTGGTCTATTTGAGAGTCATAAATTTCACATAAACTTGGAAGCACAATATTTTAAAGAATGTTGTGCACTTTTGGAGCTAAAAGGCCTATTGTAGATGTAGGCCTGGACGATATGGCAAATTTTTACCACAATAATAATTTTTTATATCAGTCAGTATCAACGACTATTGATCATGCATACATGATGAGCAATTTACCCGGCTGTTGTTTAAATAAACAGCAGAAGATAAAGATTTAATCAAACCACCCTATTTTCTTTCAAGGCACACAAGGATGGAAAGGTTCTCATCTTTAATAAGAATAATGGAATGGTCACATAAAAAAGAAAATAATTTTTATAATGTTTATTATTAATATCCTTGTGTCCTGCGTCTGCAGTCGCCTCATCCGACCTCTTCCCCATCTCGGAAATAATCTTTTTTTTTATTTTTTATTTTTATTGTTATTGAGGAAGTGTCTCACAGCATATATCTTTATTGCTCTATCAGCCAATCCTACCTCGATCTGTCCTAGTATTCAATTCACTTTAAAAAAATTATAAAAATAAATAAATAAATTATCCCTATTGGGAAATTTAAGGCACGCAAAGTAGGTTATAAAGAAATACCAAAGAAAAAAAATAAAATTAAAATAAAACCATTGGAATGATGATAAATGGAATGAGTCACAACTGTGGGGGAAAAAAAGGTACTGCTTTATAGCCAAAACAAAGTAGAATTATAAGAGAAGTTTCATACTCTCTCTCTGTAGAAAAAAAATATGTACGACAGTGCCTCAGGCATGGTTTATCCAGGTTGATAGAGTTTACATTTCCTGCACAGAGCCCTGACCTTAGCCCCACTAAACACCTTTGGAATAAACTGGAATGCCATTTGTGCCCCTGACAAGTGGAGGGTAATTATAAGATGAAAGGGGGACTGGAGAATGAGTGTGAGTGAGTTGCTGTCCGTAAACTTTTGCCTATATAGTATACTATATGGTGTACTTTTTGACTTGTATGACTGTACTTTATCGTACATGAAGTTTGAGTGTTTTTTTATTTATTTTATTTTTATTTTTTTTACCTGAATGCAAGTTTAGTAGGATTGAGTTGCTTTTTCAGCTCTTAACATAATTCTTTCCTCTTTTTTCATAAGTTGCAGAAAGTTGTAGATTAGTGCTGCACAACCAATTATTAATAGTTTAATAACTCTAATAAATTACACTGCTGTTTTGTTGCATACAGTAATAGGGCTTCAATTACTAATCAAATAAAAACATATCAAATCATAATATAACTAGGTCATAAACCTGAGTTTTGATTTGTCTGCTTGAACGTCAACCATGTCAACCTTTTTATGAATTAATTTTTCCGTTTTGTGTGACTTGCAGACCTGTTGTATTGTACCGAGAGGAGGACTGGGAGAAAGAGAAGAATGTCTATGTGGAGTCGGTGAAGAGACACATGACGGATAACATGCAAAACGGTAAGATTTCGATTGTTGTTTTTACTGCCATAGCATAGAAACGTCACAGCTAGGCTTATTGTTGTAATTTCAATCAGCAATCTCAGATAAACAGCATTTGTAGTCATATAATGTTTTATTAGTGATTTTATTAGTGATTTCTTCTGTAGATAAGCCCATGCTGACGTGTTTTCTTTTCTGGTTACCTGACAGGCGTAATGTCTGAGCTGTTGCATCTCATGGACACCGTAGCCAATCGGGAAAGAGGAATTGATGGGAGAAAGTGGCAGCACCCTTCTGACCTCACCAGAAGGTATGCTGGCACTCTTGGAGGCAAAGGTTAGATTGACTGGTATGCAGGTGATAAAACAAACAACAACCAAAAAAAAACACTACAGGGTGCAGAACATAATATCTATAAAATATGAATTGTATAATTGTGCATTGTCACAAATAAAGTCCTATATTTAAAGTAGGCTAATTTAATGATCCATTGAGCCTATTTAATAGGAAATTTAAATTATTTATCTATTTATTTATTAATTTACATATTCACATTTTTGATTGTGTGTGTATATTTATAGGATAACGTATTACGTCTTTTATTCCTACAGAAATTACCTGTCGCGTACCCGCGGTCGTTCCTTTTCACTGGGTGAATGGAAGAATTTGAATTGCTCTAACTATCGTCGCTTCGATAAACTGCCACAGATATTCAAGCGAAGCCCAGTGAATTAATACTCTGCAGCTAAGCAAACATCAGAAGGGTGCTGCTCTCCCCAAAATCTCTCCCCAAACGATTTCCTTCTCATGCTGAATTGTTTGTCAATTCAGTGTCTTGCACTCATCTTTGACACTTTATTTGTGTATTTATAAAGTAAATTGCTGTAAATTTTTTTGTTTGTTTTTTCTTTACTTTTTTTTTGTGTGTGAGATTTAATTGTTTGTGCTTTTGTCACTGGTGTTACGAGGCAAGCACAAGCAGCATTTGTCCTAAGTAATGGAGTGAATCGTTGATTTCTCTGCCTTTCTTCCAGTACAGCTCTTTTAATGAAGTTCGAAATAGTAACTTTTATCTGAGCTGATTATGTTTAACCCTCTCCCCTAAAGAAAGCTCTGCTAACACAGATTTTTGTCACTTTAACCCAAAACCGACAAATACAGTCCAGAATCTGCACTCTTGGACTTGTGTGTGCCCTTGGACTTTTGATTCTGAAGCGTTTTATTTTTGTGCCTGTTCAGGTTCTTGAATATATTTGTGTGTGTTTGTGTGTTGAAACTGCAGATTTGTTTCTGTATATTGTGACTGTTTTAGGCACTTTTTGTACTATTTGTTTCATTTAAAAGAGAAATTTAATTATACAAAATCTGTAGGCGAGCTTCTCAAAGTCGTTGTTCATGAGAGGTTTTTCCTCCCTGTATGATGATTATTTTTTGCACTATTAATAAAAGAAAAATATTCAGGCTAGCAAAACCAATATTGTTTGTAATAGAGGTCTGCATCCATACTTTTATTTTGCCAAGTCAGAAGGCAGGTGGAAAGTGATGCTTGTAGTAGAAAAAGAGTCTCAGCAAATGTTTTACCCTTATAGAGCCAACTATTTAAGCAAAAATTATGAAAAAAAAAAAAACATTAACTGCTGAAATTGTCAGGATTGGTTAAAACTCCTTTCAAATTAAACAACTGATACAAACCATGATTCAGTGACACAAGGATCTACAAGGATGTCACCAGAATCAGAGTTAAAATAATTTCCTGAATAGCACTCACTGCTAACTCTTTAACTATTTTCACCTAATAATTCTTTTGTAAGTGAAAGGGATATTTCAGGGTTGGTTACATTTTGCAAACAATAAGTTATGTTAAAGAATGAGAACTTTGGTACTTTGGTTCACACAAGTGTCCTTTATTTACAAATTACTTTGTTGCATATTTATTGAATCACAACCTATAATCTCAGCCCACATAAAAAAACAGGCTTTAGCCCCGGTGTCAGACGAGGCCCAGACAACTTGGGTGTCAAAGTGCCAGCTCCAAGGTCATTTGCCAAGGTTGGGGTGGAAGAGGTTGAGTACCGTATCAGGAAGAATCAGTGCATGTACAGTATTTAGAAACAAAGTGCTTTAAATAACGATCATAACCATTTACAGTGCACAGAAAAATGTCTTTTTAAAGCTTGCATCATTCAAATAAAATAAGAGTTTTAAAAAATCTTAAAATACAGAGATAAAATGTGAATGTACATGTAGTTGTGAACCCGTGTACATTTAAGAACTTCATTGGTCATTAAAAATGAAAAATGCCAAATTTTGCTCAATAACATGTGCCTTCAAAATTCTTCACTGACTGATGACCTGAAAAAGAAAATACAAAAATAATAGAAATTTAAAAAATATGATTTTCCAGCTAAGCAAATTCCATGTAGTCCAGGAATGTTTAGTATATTGGATGTTAAATTTTACTGTAGTAACCCAGTTTACGATACCTGGGATGAAACACATCAATATTTTAAGCCTCAGTATTTAAAAAAGGTCACAACATAGAATAATATCTCTTGTGTTTTCCCTAAAACAACGTTCATTTTCTGCTTCAACTCAACATTTCAACATTCTCTCTCTCTCTCTCTCTCTCTCTCTCTCATTTCACTCTGACCCAAATGAAGCCTTAGGCTTTTGCTACAGTATAAGTCAAATAAACTTGTCCACTAATTATTTTAATCAAGTGGCTCAAAACTTTGTGGCTGTGCTGGGGTCTTTCAACGAGCTTGGTGGATCTGTTTTATGGACGTTGATTGTTTCATACGGGGGTACTGGGAATTCTTCGTTGTGAGGAGGCAGGTTTGCTTTACAAAGTGGAAATCCAGTAACATCTGATGGGCAACAGGAGACTTTCAGGCAGGAGGGGGACGAGCACGGAGTGCTGCAGTGGCTCTTCTCCAGGCTTCCGTCTCCGAATTCGAGCTGAACGGTCACGCTGTGGATGCCGGCGTCGTGGAGGACGTTTCTGATCTGCTGATGGAGCGTTTTGATTCCACTGAGAGAACTGTGGAGCTCGGTGGAGACTCGCACGTGCAGCGAGGACACGTATCGACCCTTTGTCAGCTCCCACAGGTGGGCGTCGTGGATACTCAGGACCCCGGGAAGACTGCACACTTCTTGCACTATGGAAAGTATGGAAAAAGAACCCCAGTAAGATGTTCAAGAAAATGCACAAGAGCAAGAACAAATGATTAGTAAAATTGCATGGTAAAAAAACAAAAAAAACAACTGACAGTAAAAATCAAAACCATGTTCTAACCATGTTCTAACCATGTTTGTAAGAGCATTTTTAAAATGCACAATGTGACAAGAACTTAACAGCTGTGTGTTCATAAGAAAACCACTTGTTTGTGAAACTGATCAAAAGGGATTAGGATTATAAACATTGGACTTTGAAGCGATGGAAGAAGGTCATGTGCTTTGATGACTTTAGATTGAGCCCATTCCAGAGCGATGGGCGTGTCAGGGTAAGAAGGGAAGCGCATGAAGCGATGCACCCATCGTGCATAGTGTCCATTGTACAAGCCTCTGGAGGCGGGGTTGTGATCTGGGATCGCTTCAGTTGCTCAGGTCTAGACTCATCTGATGACCTGAATGTCCTTAATGACCAGTATTTGGGGTGACTGCACATACAGTAACCCTCATACAAGCCCATCACTGTCCTGTCATCTGCAAAAAAAGGTACTAAAGCATTTGGGTGCACAGAGTGAGACCATTCATTCTCTTAGCAATTTTTTTCAACTTCGGTTAAAACCACTCTGGCAAAATACTGTACTGTATGGACCACCAGTTGTAAATGGTCGAAATGACTTGACTTTATCTTGTGGAGGTCCAAAACTGCTCTGATTTGTCAAGGTATGATTCCACAAGATCCTGAAGATGCTGTGGAATCTGGCACCAAGACGTTCACAGCAGGTCCTTTATTGTCCTGTGCATACTGCCATCAGAGAATACCAGTTCCATGGAAGGGTGCATGTTATCTGCCACAATGTGTAGGTACGTGGTATATGTCAAAGTAACATCCACACGAATGCCATTGCCAAAGGTTTCCCTCCATAGCATTACACTGTATCCTGATAATGCATCCTATTCCCCAGGGACACGCATTCGGTCATCCACATAATCCACATAATGTAAAAGAAAGTGTGACTCATCAGCCCAGACTGCCTTCTTTCATTGCTCCGAAGTAATATTCTGATGCTCGTGTTTCCATCGTAGGTGTTTTCGGTGGTGGCCAGGGGTCAGTGTGGGGAGTCAGTAGCTTTTTTGTATGAATGGACCAGACAGGCTTCAGTCCCCACATGAATTGATAAGCCTCAGGCTGTTGCATGTTCACCAGTTGTCCTTTCGTGGCCTACTTTATACCATGTATCCACTGTATCCATAGAGATGCTTTGCCCCCTCTAGTCATCACAATTTGGCCTTAATCAGAGTTGATCAGATCCTTATGCTTGCCTGAGTATTCACTTTCTGCCTAATATATCCCACCCCTTGATAGATACCACTTGTAATGTGATAATCAATATTGTTCACTTTTGATGTTTTGATGTTATGGCTGTGCAAAATATAAATTGTTATGAATTCAACCACAATGATAAACATCAGCAATATTTTTTTAATTTCTGCATGCATTTAGTCGTTTCATGTTTGAACCTTTGATTGCTTAGCACATGATTGCACTATATTTAATCCTTTTAGAGAACGATCACATGGCTCTGCGTGTCAGTAATGCCTTCACATTAACGTAATGCAGATGTGCTGTTGCAAAAAAAAAAAAAAAGGTGTATTTAATCATTTTAATTCAGTTCCATAAACTTGCTTCCACACCTTTGTTAACCAACACTAAAAATGATGACATAAAAAAAAGGATAAAATATATATATATATATTTGCTGAATTAGATGTGTTTTCCCTGAAGGCACTTCACAGTACTTTTTTTTCCTGGTCAACAATTCCTATTCATAAAGCATGGTTACCTTAATACTTTAAATTGTCTCCGTGTATGAATGCAAATGAATCCTAATTTTTACAGTAGGTTGGAGAGTTGTAATTTTATGCATAAGAAAAACATTTTAACTTGACGGTGGAAGCCCTGGGTTTGTGAAAGAACTGCCTAAAAATTAGTATAAATTTTGGCATTGTTCAGGAAAAAAGTAAAACTTAAATTAAAACACACAATCTTATACACAAGAACTCAAGTGATTGAGGGGGGGGGGGGGGGATACCAGGAGATTGGATATTTTCTTTGGCATTTCTGTTACTTACAGATTCTGTTGAAGGGCATGTTGCGAGGGAGGATCTGCAATAGGATGGTTGCTGTTTCTCGAGCCAGGGGAATGGCAGAGGGCATGATGACGACCACCATGAGCAGAGTCAGGCTTGGATCTACATAGCACTGCCAGTTACAGGGAGCATTCTGGTCTTTTGGCCAAACATAAAACAGAGCTGCAGTCACCACTACCACTACTGATCCCAGGGCATCGTTTAACATGTGGAGAAGTACACCTAGAAAGGGAAAAACATGTATTTAATATCGCTGTTTGGAGAAGAACAAGTCAAATTTACAAAACAGTAGTAAAAGAAGTGAAAAGTAGAAGTTTTTAAGAAACAATAATCGTATGTGCCATGGACGTGTTGTGTTTATGGACAGACCTACCTCTAATGTTAAGGTGGTGGCCTTCATCCTCAAATTCATCCACTTCTTCTGTCTGTTCTAAGCCTGTGAACAGGGCACATTAATTTCACACATTAGTCTAATCACCTTTTATGGCATATTAATCAGTTACACTTTGTTCATCAGTAGTACAGTAAGCACAGGTCTTCACCTTCAGCCTAGTGTTTATGGTCTTCTACAAAAGACAAAACCCTATCTGTCATTTCTGTAACAATGAAATCTGATTAAGATTATGTGTCCTAGAAGTGACCTCTAATTGCTGAGGTGAACCGATCAGCTGCCTGCATGTTTTTAAAAAAGGTTTTAATGAGTCAAAAGTACCTGAGAAATGGAAAATCCGAATATTTAACACCAAATGACTTAAAATTAGTATTTGAGCCTGGTTACTGGTTCTTTGTCCAGTTCCATGGATTACTTTATTGTGTAGAATTATTTGAAAGAGATCACAACTCCAAAACATTCATGTTGTTTGTTTGTCTGTTGTTTTTTCAAGGCAGAATCCTGTCTCTGGCATATATACCAAATTAAATAAATTACTAAAAATTTGATTTAAATTAGACAAATGAGATCAATTAATCTCTATAGCAACCAGAATCATTAGAAAATAACGTATAAGTGGTTTGACATGTTTTAAAGTGAGGAAAAACTTTACTGCTCTGAGGTAAAGTCATTATTTTAAACAAGTTCACAATATTTTTATGAACAAAGTAAGATTAAAGCACAAGTAATCTTTTCGGAAATGAATGCGAAATACACAGTCAATTCATCACATTCATGCGTTTGAATGTTTAGAGCAGATTAATTAAGTAATTAATGTTTAGATTTCGCAAGGTATTGATACAGTTCCTCACGATCCAATTATATAAAAAGAAATCTGTTTGCGTGATTCAGTTAATGTGGTACTATTCTACGTAATATGTGTAAACCTCTCTTTTGGTTGGGGTTTTTTTTTCCCGCCCAAATGAAATCGATTTTAACTACATTCAAACAAAAATCTTAAACTGCGCAAATTCAACGAATGCGCAGGGGAAGAGCGCCCTTCACTATTATTTGTGAAAATCATTTATTTTAGAGACGCTGGAGTTCGATGTAACCATCTGTGAACCATCAATGTCACTGCGCTCCACCTGCTTCTGCGTCCGCGACGCTCTTGCGCGCGCTGTCGCGGTGCGGTGTGAGCGCTGTTTTCCTGCGCAGACACCTCCAGTCCTGAAAGACAAGCAGTCCTATGATGTTGATGCTGAGTCCGATGCTGCCGACGATGAGCACGACGTTGGGTTTGTCGATGCCCTCGGGCTCTGCGAGCCGCTCGAGCGCTTGGACCGACACGGAGAAGCGCACGGCGGCCAGGAACACGGCGTTCGCCAGCGCGCCCAGCACCTCGACGCGCACGAGCCCGTACGTGCAGCGCGGAGAGGAGGTGCGGCGGCGAACGCGCGCCGCCACGAGGCCGACCGAGAGCGAGATGATGTCGGACAGCATGTTGAACGCGTCCGACACCAGCGCGATGGAGTTCCCGACATAACCGGCCGCGATCTCGGCAACGAAAAACAGGCTGGTCAGGGACAGCATGAAAATCAGGCGACAACTTTTGCCACTGTAGCGACCCATGTCTGTCTCTTGGGGACGGTGTCCTTCAGTCTCAGCAGATTATTAGAAAGACAGCGGATTATTCAGTGCAAAATAAACACCGGTAATGGTCTTCCCTCGAGATCCCGCTTGTCTCAAACCACTCGGCGACTCTAATGAACCCTGGACCGCTTCGAGCGGGATGATGCCTCTTGACTAATAAACCAGGCAACACACACACTCACTGTACTGTATGTTATATGAACGATAACGATAGTGATAACATTGAACTTTGAGACGCGTTCGTGGTCTTTGAAACTTTTATATGAAAACATACACACCTTATAGACACACACACACACACACACACACACACACCGTTACATAACAGGACTCAAGTAATTAACACGACCATAGATCTCCCTGTTGTCTTTTTTTTTTTGCGAATAAAGGAAGATTTAGTGATGAGTAATACATTTGGTATTATTGTTATTGTTGTTGTTGTTGTTGTTGTTCGATAAAGATATACAACTGAAATTATAACCCAAATATGCCATTAGTTCAGAATTGAGGGCTATAGTGGCACCACTCATTCCACAATTTACACCTAAATAATAAGCATCTGATTAAATTTAGTCAAATAAGGCATTTTTATGACTAATACAAAAACATAGGTTACATATAGACCACTTTCTTCATTCTCTTGTACCACTAATTCCATAGTTCCATCAATTATGGCAAGTAGTCCAGGTCCTGAAGCTGCAAACCATCACACTGACACCACTATTTTTGACCCTTGGTATTATGTTCTTTTTATGAAATGCTGCGTTAGTTTTATGCTAGATGTAACGGACACACGACTTCCAAAAAGTTCAACTTTTCTTTCATCAGTTTTGCCTAAAACTCTTGACATAATCAAGATGTTTTTTGGCAAATGTGAGTTGAGACTTTTTGGTCAGCAGTGGCGTTTGTCTTGGAACTCTCCCATAGATGCCATTTTTGATCAGTGTCTTTCTTATTGTTGAATCATAAACACTGAGGCATGTACACCTGCAGTTCTTTAGACTGCCCTAAGGCTCCTGGGATATGGTCCAAGCCCCTTGAAGCCCTGTATACAGGATAAAGTGGTATAGACAATGAATAGGAGTGAGTGAATTGCTATCACTGATTTTGTGATTAAATTTATATTTATCTCCCAAAATTCACTGTGCCCAGTATTGTTTTTTCAGACTGATTATTAAAAATGTTTCATTAGGTAAGATTGCTAAAATTGACTAACGTTAGCTAAAACTGTTAGCTAGCAAAAAAAGCTTGCTTAGCCTGTTAAATAGCAACATTGAAGTGAAATTTATTCAAGGTCATCTTATTGATTACTTTTTTTTAGCTTTACTTTAATGTCTTACAGGTATAGGCTGGACTATTAACAGCACACCACTTATCTAGCTTCTTTTTTAAATGCGCATTTTTATTTTTATTTTAATAAGGTACAGGCCAATTACACTGTACTTGTGCCATAAATTCACAAACAAGAAGGAATGGAACAATTTTCAAAAGAGACCTCAGGAAATGCCAAAGTGTCTGATTCAGTTTAAATTCACACTTGGTATATTCCATTTTAGTAGTGTTTGTTTTTCTTATTTAGTTACTTTGGAATGGACGATGGAGGGGGAAAAAATGCTAATCGTTTCTTCATTACTGTTGATGCTGTTTTTATTCAGCATCTGAGGTAATGTTCATGAGTTCAGTAAAGCCTGTCAATGATATTATGGGAAATAATATCTTCCAAATATGGTAAAGCAGTACTTATCAATTATGTAATACAAATGTTCAAGAGGATTATTTGTCCTACAAAGTCGGCTGGAGAAATGAATGAGGAATGCATCAATATTTTATTGAAAGCAAACTGTCTTGTTCATTTCATGTTTTTTTTTTAATTCATATTATTTTTCATTTGTCATATTCTGCAATTCAATATCTGGTAAATAAATTATAGTAGATATACTTTGAGACAGCGGTAAAATGCTGTCGGCTCAGTTTATTGTTATTTTACAGTGAGTGTTATGGCATGAACATGTATGACGATGGAACTGGGTCAATGAACGTTTTTTTTTTTTTTCTTTGATGTGACTGCTGATAGAAGTAGCAGGGTAAATTCTTAAGCGTATAAAGAGCTATACTTTCTGTTCAGAATCAGATTTAGTCAAATGCTGCAAAATGGATAGTATAATGTTTTACAGTACATACATGAAGTCTCAACTTGACTCGCATCTTGAGTGCTTTATTTCAAATTATTTAAAGGTATTTCGCCCTTGTCCAAATTATCATGAACTTGACTGCATATGCTATAGAGACTAAAGATAATGGATTAGATTTTATTTTGCTCTCTCACAGCCACTCATTTTTCTATACAGCGTGTGCGGTACAGGGTCGTGGGAGGTCTGGAACCTATCGCAGTGGACTCGAGGCATTAGGCAGGGTCCACCCTGAACAGCTTATCACAGGGCTCAAATACACACATTTACACACTACAGTAGGTTCAAATTAGAAATGCCAGTTAGCCTAATCTGCATGTCTTTGGACTGTGGGAGGAAACCAAGCGATACTAACCTCAACGCCCAGAAATGTGATATAAGCAGTGTGTTCCTGGCCTTTGTTTGCAGTGAACCTGTTTTTTGTTTTACACCTCAGCATAATTTGCATTAGTTTGTTCTTCCAAATTTTTTTTACTAGTAGCATTTTGTTTTTAAATCTTTTTTTATAACATAAAAAGCCCTTTTGAGTGCATCAGGTTTGTTTTTTATTCTGCTACAATAAATACCATCAACTACTTCATCTTTTTATGTGTGGTTAATAATTGACAGTTACAGTATCTGTACTGTAAATGATACTGTATCTGTTGTTATCTTTACAGTTGATAAGCAGAGCTTTGTGACACAACTTAGCTTGAAACACCTACGCTACTGTATGTAATAGACAATGTAAAATTTACTTATAGTTCCTGGTTAAAGACTAATTCTTTCTGGAAAAAAAAACAAAAACAAAACAAAACAGTTTTTTTCTTTCCTTTAAAAAAAATCTTTACCTTTTAAAACTTTATTTGCTTTTATTCAAGTTATTCCTGTTATTTCAGATGTATTTTATTTATTTATTATACATACCAATAAATAAAATTTCTTTTAAAAGCATGTTTTTTTTTAAGTTTGTTTTTTAAGTAGAAATCTTTACATATGCCTTCTTTCACATATTGATGTCTGTTTCTGCCTCTGTACTTAGTGGGTTAGCAAGTAGGAGAACAAGAAAAAAATATCCTTCATTGAAAGATGAAAGATGATTTTTTTTTCATTGTTATTTTACAGTTTTGCCGTGTGTGTATATACAGCCCAGGCCTCCATCAAAGTCATAATATAATGTGTGACATACATAGATAACAACAATAATAATAATAATAATAATAATAATAATTATTATTATTATTATTATTATTATTAGTAGTAGTAGTAGTAGTAGTAGTAGTAGTAGTAGTAGTAGTATTAATATTATAATTATAAACTAAGAAAATAAATAAAACCATGTTCTGCGGTACCCCGGGTGTCGGTTAATGATTATTTATACATGCATCTAATGTTCTATTGCACCCCTTCTAACTATAATAAGCTATAAGAAACCAACACACCTTAGGAATGACTAGAATGATGTTTAAAGATGACCTCCACATTTATGGCATTGCTAGGTAACCTTGTAAACCCTGGAAAAAGTGTATAGTGATGCCGAAGGTTTAGCACTACAGATCTTTATCTCTGGAGGCAATACTGATGACATCGAACTACAGTGTAATGGTCCTCAGTGAACAGTGCAAGGACAATCAATTTGATTTATAATCTTGACTTGGGGACAATTGCAAGGTCATCCCAAAGTCATCCTAAACCAAGTTGATTTTCCAGACCCTGCACGTTTCTTGTTAAATTATCACTAGTTTTCTGAGCCACCTATTTTAGCTTGACATTTTGCTTATGGTAGCAGGGTTTAAGCGACTCAAGTGGGAGACCCCCTGCCAAATGTGGTGAATGGAAGTATCACCATTTTCAGAAAGGCCATGATAATTTTATGAGATCCCAGACAGTTTGCAATGCATATTGCTGTTAAGTGGGGGAATAGCCATCATGCAGTGAGTTTCCACTGTATTTGGGCAATCAGGCAATGCAACAGGAGGTGTTCATCGGCTGCTGGATCTGAGTCTTGAATCATGATCACAGCAGATCTCCTTGTGGAGTAATCTTTATGTTCAGACCTCAAGGAAAAGCAGCTTTTCATAACCATTTCTTTAATACTCTTTATTTTGTCTCCTTTGAAAGATTTTTTTTTTTAATGTTAATAGTTTTTCTTGTATAAGTAATGACTGATGGAATCTTGTACAGTAATATTTTCACCAAAGCTATATTAGTTTTTGTTCAAATAACGCTTGTTCTTGGTATGGACCCTCTTTTATCTGTGCACAAACATACCTTTAATATTAGTCTGGTTTACTTTATCGTCAATTGTTTTCACATGCAGTTCTAGATGTTGGAAGCCTGTGAATAGAGAGCGCGAGAGTTTAAGACACTTTTTACAGCATATTAATCATAACTGCAGTTTGTCCACTATGAGTAACATTAACAATGATCAGGGTCTATTGACTTATATCCTTGAATTCAATTGTCTAAAAGGTCAGGCGTAAAGACATTTTCATCATGATGCACTTGGAGGAAACCTAAGATGTGTGTCTGGCAAACTCAGATGATGATTATCAGTTCCCTGTGTATATCGACCCAAAAGAGATTTACTAGGACTAATATTTAATTTTTCATTCTGACTCAGGACACAAGACGAAAAGAGATTGCCAACCCAAAGCAAACACTGAACAACATATTCATGCACTATAGACAATTTTGGTAACATCAGTCAGCCTACAACACTTTGTCTTTGGACTGGGAAGTACCCATAGGAAAACCACAAAGCATAGGAAGGACAACATACACAGTCCAAAGGCAATATCCGAATCCCCGACCATGTATATATGAAGTAACTGTGATAGCCACGTCTGGCACATCAAGCAACGGATATACAGTTCATTGAAAATGTTAGCACAGTGGGTATGTATACTTTTCACAAAGTATGACTTAGAAATGCTGCCTTTATGCCAGGTCTCCAAAATATTACTTACTGTTATTCATTATGTAGCACTTTTCAAAATATAATTTAAAAAAATTAGGTAGACAAAATTATTGCGAGCAAAATCAATAAGTATAAAATTGTTGCTGAACTAATTATACAGGGTGGCTAAAAGTCTGGATCCATGGGCATTTTGTCTATAGAAATCGGTAGAGTAACTTAAGGTTCTTATATTCAGCGCATACACAAGTGCCGTCAGGGCCATCAAACTGACCATTTGCTGTAATTGATACTTTTTGCTAATGGATCCAGACATTTAGGCCAGTCTGTATATGCAAAAATACTGAATGCAAAGCATTGACTCATTGTGAACTCTGTATTGTGTAAACCTGTAAACCATCACAGCGCGTGCTGCCACTGCACTCCACCTGCTTCTGCGTCCGTGACGCTCTCGCGCGCGCTGTCGCGTTGCGGTGTGAGCGCTGCTTTCTTGCGCAGACACCTAAAGTCCTGAAAGACAAGCAGTCCAATCACGTTGATAAATAGTCCGATGCTGCCGACGATGAGCACGACCTCGGGTCCGTCGATGCCCTCGGGCTCTACGAGCCGCTCGAGCGCTTGGGCCGACACGGAGAAGCGCACGGCGGCCAGGAACACGGCGTTCGCCAGCGCGCCCAGCACCTCGACGCGCACGAGCCCGTACGTGCAGCGCGGAGAGGGGGTGCGGCGGCGAACGCGCGCCGCCACGAGACCGACCGAGAGCGAGATGATGTCGGACAGCATGTTGAACGCGTCCGACACCAGCGCGATGGAGTTCCCGACATAACCGGCCGCGATCTCGGCAACGAAAAACAGGCTGGTCAGGGACAGCATGAAAATCAGGCGACAACTTTTGCCACTGTAGCGACCCATGTCTGTCTCTTGGGGACGGTGTCCTTCAGTCTCAGCAGATTATTAGAAAGACAGCAGATCACTCAGATCTCACCAGAATTCTTTATATTATCGATAAGGAGGGCGATAACGATGAACTTTGACTCAGTCGCGTGGTGTGCATCATGACGCGTGGGGTTTCATCCTAAATACAAACCGACCTTACAGTATATAAACACTCGAGTACACATTTTTCTTCTCCCAGACCTGTTCCTGGAGCAGCCGTTTTCTGCATTTTTTTTCATGCTCCCCAAACCCCATGTTTAACTAATAATCAGCAAAATTGATTTTGAAGTGTGTGTGTGTGTGTGTGTGTGTGTCAGAGCAGGGAAAAGAACAAAAGGTGAAGGATCCTGGGTATCAATGTGTGATTTCAGGTAATGTGGGACATTTTGTGGCAGATGCCCCATGGGACTGCCAAAAGTCTGTTTACTTACTCCAGATTTTTTCTTATTTACTTTTAAAGCTGTAAAAATCTAATAAGCATTACATGTAACTTGCTAATCATCATTTTTATAAGCTACACACATTCGGACAGAACATGATATCCTCTCGCACTTTCATCATTTGTTCAGGTAATTTGCAAACATCATTGGTTTCCTAATTTGCAGACAGTTTGTTTGGTCATGTGGGACAGTTAAAACAGGCTACTTTAAAACTTTGAAGTGATTTCACAACCTTTTATTTAACAACAAACAAGCAACATATTCAGTGACAGACAAATATGGTTGAATTTCTAATCAGGTCAAATCTAATCAAGGTTTATTTAACATTTCTTTAGTTGCAAATGTCACATTTTAAAAGTAAGAATAATATCCATATATCATATTCTGGTTATACAGTTTCATTCGTATTTATGAATACCAATCATGGTGATATTCAGACTTTAACATATGTTTGAAGTAAATTGTAAATTTTCAAAGTTTTCTTTCAGTGGATGTAATATTTAAAAGTACTGTAGAATATAAACTAAGTAGTATATTATCAATCATATTTTGGGAATATGTAATTTAATTCATATTTATAATATACAAATTATGTGATCAGAATCATTTGAGGTTTATTAAATAAAGAGCTGCAGTGTAATAATATACAGCAGAGTAATACTATTCGCACTGACTGTGTAGTTACATTTGGAATATTGATGAAAAGTTGTACTGTGAACAACTATCAATAATGCAACATAAATCAACATTCCACACAACCTTAATGTATATTTGTACCATACAGACATTTTATATTTTATTTTATTCTTCTTAGCAAATTTTTACTTTGATATATATATTTCTCAAATTTACTTTGTTTTAATATTTATTTTCTATATAGATATATTTTTTCTTATTCCTTCCTAGATAAATAATTTTTTTTTGTTTTTTTTTTTTTGTTTCTTTCTTGTTCTATGGTCAGGGCAGTTGCCTAAGCATTTCACTGCATATCGTACTGTGTATGATTGTGTATGTGACAAATAAAATTTGAATTTGAATTTGAATTTGATTCAGGTAATGTGGGACAGAGTTTTAAAATTGTTTTATAAAAAATACAATTTTTCCTCCAAATAATGTTTTTTATTTTGATCCACAGACAAAACACTTTATTATTAATTCCAGGGTGTTTTAACCCACTTCCAGAAAGGTCTTATCATTGAAGAGCAATTTGCCACATGTCACTGAACTTAGGCATCCTTTAGATCCTGACTACTCTTGTTATCACAGACCAATTAAACTATTGTTTCATGAGAAGCGCTGGCAACCGTCCAAGAAATTTTACACTGGTTGTATGCTGATTTTCACAGGGCAAATGCTTTGAAAGCTTAAATGTCCCAGTTTACCCGATGTCCCACTTTACCTGAACTCATTAACCATCAGTGGTTTTGGGGGAAGTTCAGCACTTTCAAATGATTTTCTATTTAGTGTCAGCCACATTTGTGTGATAATAGATAGCAGGGAATGTTTTGTAATCAAAAATACTATCAATAAGTCATACTTTTTGTTAGGCAGCTGGAAGTTTAATATAACAGATGTGTTTAAGGTAATATAGAGTCCGGTTCATTATTGGAGGTTCAGGTAGAAAAGTGTAGGAAATTCCAGTTGTGAATTACTGAGCAACTGCAGTGACAAGTTCTCAGAGAACAGCCATCTGCCTCAGCTGAGGCCAGAACCATCGTCATGGTAAAGTACATGGTGAAGACAGCGCGTAATCATACTGTACCAGTTCACCATAATACTCTACGTCTATGAGTCCCTCAGACCTGCTCCTTTACCTAATGCAAATGCTTGGGCAAATAAATAGGTTTTCAGCATAGACTTCAACACTGAAACTGTGTCTGGGTCCCGAACATTGATTGGAAGGCTATTTTAATATTTTGGGGCTTTATTTAAAAAAAAAAAAAGCCCCCTTATATTCCACAGGGGTCTTGACTCAAGTTTGGTCTAAGGAGCCCTCCAACAGAGATAGAGGCATATACTGTATATACATATATATATATAACATGACCTTGGACTGAGATACAGGAACAAATCTCCTTGAACTACTTGAACTGTGTGATGGAGGAATGGATCTTTTCCTTGGGTAAACTGATTGGTTTATGTCAATATGTCTATTTTGTTTTGTGATGACTTGATGGAGAGATCTGATCTCAGACCTTTTCTAAGTGCTCCCAAAGGCACAGCAAGTGTACACTGAACGCATCCTCTACAACGGAAAATATACCAAGAATGAGAGAGTTTATACCAAGAGTTTTTCTGCACTACCACTTGCTTAAAATGCTAAAAAAAGAAGAAAAAAAAACAGCATTTGCCCAGTCAAGTACTTACTCAGTTAAAAAATAACATTCATACAATGTGGGGGACTTGGGTGACGATGCATGATCTGAATATTGGTTTGGTTTTCTAGCTGTTCCTGTTTCTGGAGTTCCTGGAAAAGCACAAGTTTATATATATATATATATGGTAAATAATTAACAGTTACAATATCTACACTTTGTGTTATATTGTGTCTATTATATTGTGAGCTGTTAAGCAGTTTGTGATGTAACTATAAACATATATGGTACAGTATCTAATATACAAAATTTCCCTATATTATGTGGTTTTAAAAAAACTATTAACTACCAAGGGCTATGAGAATTAACTAGATTATATATTAAAAACCATGTCATGAGGAATTATGATGTGAAACATCAGGACTAACTGAAAAGTTGTTGGGTAATGACCATACTCACACTATTGGAAAGGTGATGGTTATTAAGTTTGGCCAGAGGAAAGCAGAAGCGCTGAATTCTAAAAGCCTTTAAACGATGTCCAGAGGCAGGGTGTCCACCATGTGTGTGATGATGATGATGATGATGATGATGATGATGATGACGATGTCGATGTCCATCACCCAGTGGACCAGCATCTACTTGTCTTTTCTTCATGACAGATGAACAGTTAGTCTGAGGATTGAAAGCTACCCAGGTGCATTCTTTCCTTTCTGGAGTGCTACAAGGTCAGTCAACCACCTGATCTGCAAAACTAGGAGATAAACCTTAAGGCACGACATTTGGGTTTAACCACAATGTCATGGTTGTCATCTGGGTGTCGATGAATGTAAGGAAAACTTGCTATGGCTCATGGACTGGCAAATATCCAGCAAGCCTGGAGGCGATTTTTTTTATTTTTGGGGAACGGGCAATGCAGCTAATACAGGTTGAGTGGTGGGCAGCTTTGCAGAACTGTTTGCACTTATAGGCATTACTGTAGGTACTTGCGGACTAGGGGCACTTTTTTTTTCAGGAGATGTGTTTGCAATCCTGGATTGCAATCCTGAGTTGGCAAATCATGGTGAGGGTTCTAAACCCAGCACATCCATTCAGAGCTAAAACCTGCCAGGGTGTTCCAACCACTGCCACACCCACTACTATATACCCAAGTTGCTGAGTTCTGTGCAATGTAGGAATAATCAGCTATAGTAGATGGGGGGGGTCGATGGGGCACTTGCGGTCCAGTGTATTCTAGTTTTTACAGCCCCTGCTAGGAAGATAGGTACAACTACCAGGTGAAAGACTACCGAATGTATTTTGTCCAACCGGATCATGTTTTAGATAGGGCAGCCTGGAGTCATGCCACACTGAATGTTGATTAATCTTATAATCATGATGACTAATATGATGAAGGTTATGTCCCTGAACTCAGGTGGACTGCCCTGGTTGATGTGTTCGGATCTTACACCAAGCCATATACCATGTCTGCCCCAGCACTGCTGTCCCGCCTACATCAAAAAAAACAAAAAAAAACACCTGGCAGACTAGAAAGAGACTGAGGGTTAGGACAAAGCATGTGGTTTCATGCAAATGGGAAAATAAACATTGTGCAGACGTGTGGACATGAGACATATAGTATGAACTTTATGATTCATAAAGGTTCCAGGGAAATCAAATTCCTCTACCGGTAGTTGCAATTTTGTAGGCCATGTGTCATTAATGAGCGGAGATTGATTAAGGAATGTCATCAATGAGTCGTTTCATATAATTCCAACGAAAGCGTCCAATGAAAATGGATTGTTGTGAAGCAAAGGTACAATGAAAATACTGGAAATCTATTCAAATCTAATCTTTATATAGCAAAGACTAAATTAAATAAAAAGATGGAATGAATTACATTTGACAGAAAAACAACTGAAAAAATTACAAGATCTGGTAAAGTAAAGGTAAAGACAGGTTAATGTTTTAATAGTAAGCAGTCAGTTTATGTAGCAACTCTTGACTTTTCAGTTACATCATGGGCAGCTATAAAAGACCTCGGGGTGATTATTGACTCCAGTCTCTTGTTTGAAGCGCATGTAGATAATATTACTAATATACCTTTTTCTGTCCCTCTCAGAAACATTGCTAAGTTAAGGGATATGGTGTTGCATGCGGCTTTTATTACATATACTGTAGCTGAACTGTTGGAACACCATGCTGTCTGGATGTTCTACTACGTGCTCCATAAAAATTCACTTTTGATTTTGGCCCTGTAGTTTATTATCATACACTAAGCCTGATTAGGATCAGAGTGTTCAGGTTCTCTATCAATACCTAATAAGTGTTATAGCATAGCTTTAGAATCGACGTCCTTTACACAGACCATGTGGATTTTTAAGATTAGGTAAAAAAAAAATTCTACGTGCTTTAATCAACCATTTTGTTAAATACTGCATATTGTCTCTTAGATAAATGCATTGTTGTGGATTGATATGGTGAACTGGAATGTTTTGATGCTTTTGCACCACCCTGTCTTACAAGATCACGTGACGGCGGAGTAACACCTGATTGCCCTCATGCATATGTTACCTTTTGGCTCTTGCTTTTAATTGTGCTGTCATAACTAGACTTGCTGGAGTTCCTGCTTGCACTCTGATCACAATATACACCCTTTAAAACCAGGGTCTGATAAGAGCTTGAATAATAAACTCGTCTGTTGCCTGAGGTGATCCCGGTGTCAAATCCTGACTCGCCCATTTGATCGGCCTGTTGCATCCTTATGTATTTCAGCTTGGAGCATTCTGCACTTGGGACTCAGTATCTGTAAAGCACTCCCAAAAACAATTTATGCTCAATTTGAGTTCAGTGGATAATTTCAGAACTGCCATAACCATCATTATGTCATATGTTCATCGCAGTATAGGTTCCTTATCTATACTGATGATCATCAAACTTTTTTCAACATTAAACCACAGATCTTCTTCTTTATTGTGACTCAGAAGTGCTGAGTAAGGCTTAACAGCAAAGTCAGCTTACGACCTCACAAAAGCTGAACCTTGCCTACCATATACAGTATATATAACACTGCACAGTGAGAGTACAAGAGTGTCTTTTTGGTTTAAAAAAAATTCTATTTTTTACATATTCTGTTATATATATTAAACAGATATATACAGATATAGAGATAAACACACACACACACACACACACACACA
Source organism: Clarias macrocephalus (assembly GCA_011419295.1). Lineage (NCBI taxonomy): Eukaryota > Metazoa > Chordata > Actinopteri > Siluriformes > Clariidae > Clarias > Clarias macrocephalus. The sequence goes on from JAAGKR010000349.1 coordinate 84,282, forward strand.
CACACACACACACACACACACACACACACACATATATATATATATATATACTGTACATTGCTGCATTAATATAACAAGCACCTAAAGGCAGAGTCAATATGCATATTATATATACAAAATACAATATTTTTGTAAAAATACAAACAAAAAAATATATACACAATACTGTTCAAAATTCCCACAGATAATATGGCACTTAAGACTTTTGCAGAGTACTGTGTATATACTGTGTGTGTGTGTGTGTGTGTGTGTGTGTGTGTGTGTGTGTGTGTGTGTGTGTGTGTGTGTGTGTGTGATAGATGTGATAGATAGATAGATAGATAGATATAGAGAAAATTTGCATTTGCCTTTAGGTCATATTAATGCAGCAATATGCCATACATATCCTATGATATGCTGTAACTTTATATTGTATTATTTAACATTTATTTAACATTTATTTTCATGATGGCGATTCATGTTTTTAAAAATCATGTTAAACAATTAAGGATTGGTTAATAATAATAATAATAATAATAATAATAATAATAATAATAATAATAAAGTTTAACATATTTCGTAATAAATTAATGTGTAAAATTTGTGTAAGATTAAATGATTATCTGAGGAATTGTTTATACAAACACAAAAATGTGAAAATTAAAATTATTCTGCAAAAAATCACATTAACCGTATCAGGTAAAAAAAAAATCACATGAAAAAGAACATCATTTGGGGAAAAATGCTTATGGAAAAATATCACATCTGAAAATCGTTTTAACAATTAAAATTGTTTTTCACTTAATAATCAATTAAAATATTACATGAAAAACTATTTTAATTAGATGTGGAAAAATCCCCCAAAGTAGGAAAAAATATAAGAAATGCAAAATTGTGGATAAAATGTGGTAAAAATCACATACTTTTGGAAAATAACAGACAGTTAGTCATGTGGGGGGGAAATTATATCAAAAGAATTAGAAAAATAAAAATGCATTTCAGGTGAAAATGTTTAACACAACAAATGACGTGCCTAAAAACAGGCATTGTAAATCATGAATTCATATTTTCATATTATTCACTGTAACGTGTTTTTAGTTACACACTACAGTATATAATAGTGATAGTTTCTTCTTCTGCTTCTCCTTATTGTTATCATCATCATCATCATCATCATCATCATTATTATTATTATTATTATTATTATTATTATTATTATTATTATTATTATACTGTATTTAAAAAAATGACTATGGTTCCACCTAGTGTTCACGTTTGGTAATAACACCCGTCTCGAATGAGTGACTCCAAACAGCAACACATTAAATACTAGTGTGAGAAGATTACTCAGACCAGTTAGGTGGTTTAGGAGGCATGTGGTCAGTTCATATTTGTAGTGTGAACAATAATGTGTTTGGTGAGCCCCACCCGACAAGAGAAAGACTTTTCCATATCTGTGTTTTCAACATCTTTTGCATTGTCCAGCCAAGATGGTGATGTACATAAGATGTAATTTTTTTTTATCTGCCACTTTACTACTTTTTTATACTGTATAAATTCAACTTGGACGTACACTGATCATAAATGGTCAACAAGTCTCTAATGCTAGATAATGAGTGAGTGACTTGATCTTATTCTGCTCGTCTACGTTTATTTAAAGTTTAGTTTTTTAGTTTTGTTTATTTTTGACCAATTCTAGGACATTGGTAAAATATCTAGTATATTTAGGAAACGTTTGATGCTGTTTCACTTCGGAATATATAATTAGGATATATAGATTTATATTTATGTTAATATATTCAGCCTTTAGTCAGTTTTTGTTTTATGCTACAATTTATGTATAGTGTAGCTCGTTACAGTAAGGTTGGAACACAAACCATATTATATAACTATATTGTATAGCCATATTATGGGGTCACTTACAGCCTATGTTTGATATTTAACACTTTATCTAACTTTATAGCCCTGTAATCTTTGGTCAAGATCATTACAGGCTGGTTTGCATAAGGCTGAAAAAAAAAACACAATGACTGTTAATTTAAACACAAATCTTGTTTTTTTCTTTTTTGTTCACCTCATTCTGATTGTTAAAAGCATATTAAACATGATCAAATGAGCAAAAGCTGCAGTAAAAAGAGCCAGAATTGATTTTTGAAATTGCTTTATTGCTTTGATAGGAAGATATGATACGACGAGCTTTATAGAGTTACTATCTTTAACTCAGGTCAGTAGCTGTGCAGTTAAAAACAAAGGGAAAAAGAGGTCAAGAGCTTTTAGTGTCCTTGAACCGTCACAGGACAGAAAAAGAGGGTGGAGGTATACTAAAAAAAAAAAAAAAAAGCAGGAATGTGCATATACAGTAAATTCATAGATGTCCAGACGAGTTCTTAAATACTTGAACCTTGACAAAGTGATTTTACTTGTCTACCAAATTTTTACTGGAGTTGAAACTGAATATGAGCTCAAGGACCAGGCTTCCAGCTTTAATTTGAGCATGTGTTATCCTCTGATTATTTCACTTACAAGTAAGCATATAAAATATCTTGATTTTGAGTTCAAGAGTGGGTTTTGCATTTGGAATCTGTTGCTGCAACCTGTATTTGAGGTCTAAAGAACTATCGCTGTCAATGAAGCAAACCATCATCAGGCGGAAAAACAAAAGTGGATCTAATTTAATAATAGACAATAAAAAACAAAAGGAGGAACGCACTGGTGTGTCCCAGAAGGCCCAGAAGATTGTGGTGGGTGACAAAAAGGATTCTTGCTCTTGTTAAGACATCGGTCAGATCAAGAACAGCAAGTCTCAGAGAATCTGTTTCAAAGTCAACCATCAAGAAAATTAACCACAAAACCTAAACAAAAAATGGAACTCCAACCAAATTACGTAGAGTTTGCAGAAAACATTGAAAAAGCCTGTAAAGTTCTAAGGCAACATCCTCTGGACAGATGAAACAAAGATAACCGTGTGTTAGAACGATGTGTAGATAAGCGTATGAAATAGTGAAAGGATATCAAGCAACTCTCTCGTCTTATAGTGTACGTATGTATAGCTGCACATACAGCACATATTACCGACAACTGATACTACTGAAAGACATTTGTTGTGTCTGCTACAGATTTATGGGTTAATTAAAACAAAAATAAAAACAAAAATAAATTAAATGCGCAAATTATACTGAATGTGTCGGCATGTTGGCTTAGTAGTTAGCACTGTCGCCTTGCACCTCCAGGGTCCGGGTTCGATTCCCACGTCGGGTCTTGGTTGGATTTTTCCAAGTACTTTGGTGTCCTCCCACCGGCCAAAGGAAAAAGCAGTATAGATGATTAGTGAGTGAGTATGCAGAATGTGCAATATTAAAGGGTATATGATAGCATAGGATAAGATATGACAGCAGCAGCAGCAGTATAATAATAAAAGTAATAATAATAATAATAATAATAGGCTTATTGATGTTACAGTATATACAGTAAAACAATATCCATTAAATGTCAAACTCATATTACTGTACTTAACTGTATACAGGATAACAATGCTGCTAACACTACTACTGTAATAATAATAATCATCATCATCATCATCATAAGCTGAGGATTGTTAGAGTAAAAACATTGTCACTACATGTCATTTAGATTTATTATATAAAAACTAATTAATTAAAATAACTGTTACTATTAATCAACTGTACGCAGGATAACAATTCTGCTAATACTACTACTGTAAAAATAATAATAATAATAATTATTATTATTATTATAATAGGAAGAAAAAGGAGAAGAAGAAGAGTTAATTTAATTTAATTTATTAAGAATCGATTCTGCCATACGACTCTTTGAATCTACGCTATGTACTGGGAATCGACTCGGTTCTTTTTATTCGATTCAGTGAATCATTTTAGGCGGTACGTCATGAGTACATACGGGTCCTCGTCCTGGTGACGTCACAGACACGGACCGCATTCACGTGCGCTCTTTCTTTTCTCGGCTAGCTTTGCCGATGTGCTGAGGGCTCGTCTCTGTGCGCGCGCGGATGGACGAAGAAGATCGAGTAATCTCTCAATAAACATCTCGACAGCCTCGAATTTCGCCCTGCGAAGCAAAAGACGCGACAATGCCGGCGTACTTTCAAAGACCGGAGAACGCTCTGAAAAGAGCGAACGGTAAGCGTCCGCGCGCCGTGTCTCTTGCCCCGGTTACGCTGCATCATGGCGCGGCCGCCATGTTGATTTCCCCCCTCATCAGAGTGCAGCCCAGGGCGCGTCCTAATTCGCCCGCGCTCGCACTACACTAGAGCACTACGAAGGGTTTAGAATAATGGCGCGTGCACCCTATGGAGTGTCAGCGTGTGGTATTTGGGATACAGCCCGTGTTTCAGCGGTAACAGGCCTGCTTAGCTTAGGAAGCTAGCTATTAATAAAGCGATTTATAGTTTTAGTGATGATGAGATAATGTTTTAAATGTACTTGTTGGTATTTTAATGACGAGAAAATCGTGTACTTTCCCAATGAGAAATGATTTGCTAACTCTGAAAATAGGATGCGTGAGCTAGCTAGCTTAGCTGCGTAGTGACGTTTACTTGAATATGTAAAAATAAAAAAATACATATTGTGTAATATACAGCATATCTTGAATATATTGATCCTATACTTTTCCTTTTCACGTTCAAGTTTAAACAAGGCACATTTTTTGGAATATTTGTTCAGTTTTTAATTGCAATATGTCTGCCTGGTCGTCAGCTAATAAGCTCCATCAGTGCTTTAAGCACATACGTCACACAATAACCCACTATAACTTGTATTTTATATGCATGTGTCATTCTGAGAATGCATGACACAACACCTTTGTGAACATGAAGAAGATTTAAATCCAGTGAATCAAATTAATGTGCTTTCATTCCTTTTCCTCCTATTTAGAGTTTCTTGAAGTTGGTAAGAAGCAGCCTGCTTTGGATGTCCTCTATGATGTCATCAAGAGCAAAAAGCATCGAACATGGCAGAAGATCCACGAGCCGATCATGCTCAAGTACCTGGAGCTCTGTGTGGACCTGCGCAAGAGCCACCTGGCCAAAGAGGGCCTTTACCAGTACAAGAACATTTGTCAGCAGGTCGGTGGAAAAAAAAACATGCATTTGCACGCTCTGACAATGGACTATACAATAAATCATAATATAGATGCAAGTCTACACTATATATACAAAATCATTTGGCTAAACCTGGTAATTATTAAATTGAGGTGTTTGTCAGGCTCCTTATCCCTAGTGATATCTTAGTTTCTCAGTATCCCAAGACATCTTGGACAATGCCATGGTTCTCTTTTCTATTCCAACATGACCGTGCCCCAGTACACAAAGCAAAGTTTTGGTGCGGAAGAGCTCGACTGTCCCTGACCTCAACCCCGTCAAGCACCTTTGGGATAAATTAGAGTGCAGATTGCAAGCCAGGCCTTCTCGTCCAATATCAGTGCCTGACCTCATAAATGCCATGAGGCGAATTTCTGCAGAAACACTTCCAAATCATGTGCACAGCCATCTGAGGAGGACCAACTCCACATACAATGTTATTGCAAGTTTAGCCAAATACATTTGTCCATATAGTGTATATCATGTATGTAAGTATGACGTTAATAAACACCCCGAGTTCTGTGTGCTTCAGTAGAAATTTTGCACCCTTTTTTTTGGAGATTAAAAGTATTCTAAAACCTTAGATCAGCCAAAAAAAAAACTCAAGTGGCACTGATGTGTGTGGCAAAACAGCATTGGTCCATGACCAATTAAAACAAACAAACAAAACGTATAAACAGCTGCTTGCGAGGGACTGTCATAAAATACGTATTATTGCATGGTGGTGTGGGGGGGGGGGGGTGTAGATGGGAAGAAAATATTTTTCCAAATTATGTTTCTGGAAATGAGTAAATTTTGTCTATTTTTGGTATAATTTCACAAAAACGGCGCACCAGGTTGAACAGTTTATACAAAACTTATAACAACGCGTCAGCTCATGATATGGTTAAACTTATGGGCGACATGGGGTGCGAAATTCTGCCTCATTCCCCTTGATTACCAAGGTGGAACTTTTCCTCAAATGACAAAAAGAAGGCTTTAAAAAAAAAAAAAAAGGCTTTTTTATTTTATTTTATTTTTTTAAGGCTTTTTTCCCTCAGAAGCTCATCCATCATTTGGAGAAGTGTGTTGCCTTAGGTGGAGATGTAGGGTAGGATTAAGCTCACAACCAAAAACCTTTTTTTTTTTAAAGGCCAGTAGGCAAAAAGAGGGGAAACTCTACAAATTTATCAGCTTGTGTACTCAATGGAGCACTGTTGAGCGTAGAGTGACGTGTCTCAGTAATTATGAAGGCTTTAGTGCTCTCTGCTGGGAAAAACAGACATTACATGATCATAATCCTGATACAGTGAGAACTGTTTTAAAGGATTTCCCCCCCCCTTCCCCCATCAAGATTGCTCAGTTTTTTTGTATTTTCTGACTGACGTGTCCGATTTCAGATATTTCATGAAGTACGCTAAAAGGAAATGTAATGAGGCAAGAGAAATGATGTGGCCTTCTGTTGTCTGGTTAATCAGAATAAGGAATCATCCGTCATGTTGCTTGTTGATTAAGAAACCTGGGTGTAGCAGTGCAGGCAGCGTGCACGTGGGTGTTAGGGTGTGACGTTACAGATAATGCTGCAGGGAGGGCCTGGATTTTATTTTGAGTGAAAAAGGGAGGGGAAAAAAAAGAGCGAGCTTCATCTTGAGCAAATCTTTGGCTCTGTACCTGGTTGTTGTTTGGTAAAAGATGTTGCTTTGTGTCTCAGGTGAATATCAAGTCTCTGGAGGATGTGGTTCGCGCCTACCTGAAACTTGCAGAGGAGAAGACCGAGACGGCCAAAGAGGAGTCTCAGCAAATGGTGTTGGACATCGAGGATCTGGATAACATTCAGACCCCTGAGAGGTACATGACAATGTCAGAGTAGTCTGTATTACGTTTATTTGTTTAGATTCTGACCTGCTAAGATGATGATAAACGGCCAGTAAGATGCAATCGTTTTATCTTGCGTCATCAGTGTACTGCTGAGCGCCGTGAGCGGGGAGGACACTCAGGACCGTACGGACCGATTGCTGCTCACTCCTTGGGTCAAATTCCTGTGGGAGTCGTACCGTCAGTGTCTGGACCTGCTGAGGAACAACTCCAAAGTGGAGCGCCTTTACCATGACATCGCACAGCAAGGTCAGTGCACGACTTAGAGATTTCCAACGCATGACTTTATCACGCATCAGAACTGCTTACATGTTTGCTGTCTTTTTTTTTTTTTTTTTTAACAGCGTTCAAGTTCTGCCTGCAGTACACCCGCAAGGCCGAGTTCCGTAAGCTGTGCGACAACTTGCGTATGCACCTGGGTCAGATCCAGAGGCACCACAACCAGAGCACAGCCATCAACCTGAACAACCCCGAGAGCCAGTCTATGCACCTGGAGACTCGTTTGGTGCAGCTGGACAGCGCCATCAGCATGGAGCTGTGGCAGGTGAGGCTGTGAATATGTCGAGATTGATTTGTGTGTAAGCGTGCCAGGAAGATGTATCGTGCATAGGCACAGAAGAAAAACTTACTAACCCCAAAAACCAATTGCGTTTCAGGAAGCTTTCAAGGCAGTCGAGGATATCCACGGACTGTTTGCGCTCTCTAAGAAGCCCCCCAAGCCCCAGCTCATGGCTAACTACTATAACAAGGTGTCCACTGTGTTCTGGAAATCAGGGAATGCTCTCTTCCACGCTTGCACGCTGCACCGCCTCTACCATCTCTCCAGAGAAATGAGGAAGAACCTTACCCAGGAGGAAATGCAAAGGTGAGTTGCCTTTTTTTTTTTTCCCCCTTCTCCATCCATCTGAAATCCGAGGCTCAGCATGAGAAAAATGCAAACGTTTTACATGCCATGTCTTTCACAGGATGTCGACTCGTGTGCTTTTGGCCACTCTGTCCATCCCAATAACCCCCGAGCGTACTGATATCGCCCGCCTGTTGGATATGGATGGGATTATTGTGGACAAGCATCGCAGACTCGCCACTTTGCTCGGCCTGCAGTCGCCACCCACCCGCCAGAGTCTCATCAATGACATGGTAATCTCAATTTTGATTAACTTAAGATGGCAACCATAAGTACTTAATACAGGTAGTCCCCAACTTACAGACTTTTGAGTTATGAATTTACATAGTGCATATAATTAGACCTTAATACAGTAAATTTTCATAAATAAAAAAAAACGTCCTGTTTTGGTAATAAGAATCAAAAAGTTGTTAACATTCTGACAATAAAATATTTAATATTTCACTGGAGAGATATAAAGTGAGAGATCTTTCCTGGTAGCAATCTTGAAGTAACTGTCCCATGCGCTCTATCACTCATAAACTTTATTTACAATCCGTATGTGTGTTTAAGCAGTCCTTAAAAATTTTTTTAAGGTGCATATATGACAGAGACTAAGTACTCCAAAGGTGCAGTTACGGTTTTGGCCACATGATGGCATTGTGGGGGAAAGGGGACAGATGTAGTCAAGGTGATTTTGGTATGCTTTACATTTTCTATTCTTGTCAAAGATGTACAACACTCACTTTGGCGAAAATAAGAACAAGTCTGATTTACGAAGGTGCTCCAGGAATGGAACTTGTTTGTAAGTCGGGGACTACTTGTGTCTGGCACCACGTTCAAAATGTCACCAAATGTCTTGCAGGTGAGGTTTAATCTTCTTCAGTACATTGTTTCCGAAGTCAAGGAGCTGTACAGCTGGCTGGAGGTGGACTTCCATCCCCTCAAACTGTGTGGCCGAGTCACCAAGGTACAGCAACGGCATGTGTGAAATTAAATGGTTTAATCAGTGTTTCGGAGGTGCAGCCATTGTTCTAAGTCCTTGTCTGGTTGTGTCCAGGTATTGAACTGGGTGAGGGATCAGGCAGAGAAGGAGGCTGACCTGCAGCAGTACGTTCCTCACTTGCAGAACAACACCATCCTCAGACTTCTGCAGCAGGTAGGTGTGCTGACTTAACTCTGGCACACGACCACCCGAAAGCAGAACATTTCGCTGTAGGAGCTACTTTGTCTTTGAACAACACCTAATGTGTGCAAATCCTCCGGTGTGATGGTTTCAGGTGGCACAGATCTACCAGAGCATCGAGTTCAGCAGGCTGGCCTCTCTCGTGCCGTTTGTGGACGCTTTCCAGCTGGAGCGCTCCATTGTTGACGCTGCACGTCACTGTGACCTGCAGGTATGTTAATTACAGTTAACGCTTCTACCTCCTATTTTGTGTTCAAAAAGGAGCCTAAGGCTTTTTTTTTTTTTTTTTTAAGGTGCGCATCGATCATACGTCCCGAACTCTGAGCTTTGGCTCTGATCTGAACTACTCAACCAAAGAGGACGCCCCTGTTGGACCTTTCCTGCAGAACATGCCTTCTGAACAGATCCGTAACCAGCTCACGGCGATGTCGTCCGCTCTGGCCAAGGCTATTCAGATCATCAAACCGGCTTCTATTCTGGTAAGGAAGCAAAATAATGCGTAGGTTCTTGCAACTGTGTCTTTCCATTTCTTTAACTGCTTTTGCGTTAATTACGGTAGTTAAAGCTTTCCATTAATAATATGATCTTCAGGTAAGTAGTATTACATTTCTTTCTTTCGTGCTCCGTTGCACCGCTCTAATTGGTAAATCTCCTCCTCTTGCAGCAAGAACGGGACGAGCAGAGTCAGCAGGCCATCACGGCTTACGTTAAAAATGCTCGTAAGGAGCACCAGCGCATCCTGGCCCGCCGCCAGACCATCGAGGAGCGTAAGGAGCGCCTGGAGAGCCTGAACATCCAGCGTGAGAAGGAGGAGCTGGAGCAGCGAGAGGCCGAGCTCCAGAAGGTGCGCAAGGCTGAGGAGGAGCGCCTGCGCCTCGAGGCCAAGGAGAGGGAGAAGGAGCGCATCATGCAGGAGCACGAGCAGATCAAGAAGAAGACAGTGCGCGAGCGTCTCGAGCAGATCAAGAAGACCGAGCTGGGAGCCAAAGCGTTTAAAGACATCGACATTGAGGTATGAAGGGAAGAGTCCAGAATGTAAAACGGGAGATGATGAGCGTTACATAAAACTAATATTTTTCAGCAGTGTTTAAATTGTGATGATTTTTAAAATATATATATTTAATATTTAGAAGCATGTGGGTAAGATTATAGATCGGTTTCCAACTTTTCTTCCATCAGACCACGTGTCTTATTTCCCCCCTCATTTCTTGAAAGCCCATGCTTTATGCTCTTTAGCAAATCAAAACCTTTTTTTTATTATTATTATTATTATTATTATTTTTGGTTAGACTGACAGTTGTTCTTATGGCCTCACAGCTGTTTAGTCCCAATCCTGAAAGTTCTCATTGCCATGTGTGCAGAAATGCTCTTACATTCATTGTTGAATATAGTTGTGTTTTTTTTGTCTGTATTTTTACCACGCAACTTCAAGTATTTAAGTGATCTCTAGTTATGATTCACAAGACTAAGCTGTTTAACAGTTTATTGAGAATTTATTGCAGTCATTCAGGTTTTAATCTAGACCATCGATTGGCTCGGTTGCTACTAGTGGAGCATAAAGAGCCTAATCAGCGTTTTTTTTTAATTGGCTTAACCATCTTATTATTTATCATTCAATTGTATCATACAAAAGCTTTTTGTTTATTCAGATTAAAATACAAAATATTATTTCTCTTCTTGAAGTTTTTGTTATGGGGAATGAAACTTTTTTTTTCCTTTTTCCTCTTGCAATACGGGAGTTGTCTGTGAATATTTTTTTTTAGGTTTTATGTGTTTGTGTGTTGACCTGCATCTCTGTTTATCTGTGCAGGATCTGGAGGAGTTGGATCCTGATTTCATCATGGCCAAACAGGTGGAGCAACTCGAGAAAGAGAAGAAAGAGCTGCAGGAACGCTTAAAGAATCAGGAAAAGAAGGTAGAGTTGTAGGTTACATGGAGACAAATAACCTCATTTAGTTCACACGTTTTGATATTTGATCTTGCGTTCCATCTTAAGCACTTTGGACAGGGGATTCATTTTTCACATTTTTTTTTCCGCCTTAAACCTGGATTCTATTTTCCAAATCTTTTAATGTCTGCGAAATTGTAGCACAGGCACGTTTATTTCTAATAATAATTCATTAGGTACATGAGGGTTTTTGTCTGTTAATGTGTTTTCAGATCGACTACTTTGAAAGGGCGAAGCGTTTGGAGGAAATCCCCATGATTAAAAAGGCCTATGAGGAACAGCGCATCAAAGATATGGAGCTGTGGGAGCTTCAGGAGGAGGAGAGGGTAATGCCTTGCAGTTCATCTCAACAGTCTGAGTAGCCCAAAAGATACTCCTCTGCTTGCCTTTAGAAGTTCTGTCAAAACGGTGCATACTTGGAAACAATACTCTTGTACAAATTTTCTGGCCAGAGAAAGTTAAAGCTCTTCTTAAATCTCTCTTTCGGGGTTTTCAGAGCCGGTAGTCAGAAATTTTGTGTTTTTAATAATCTCCAGGTTCTAGATAATCATAATGCTTGCTCTTATAATACTTATGTCTTCCTTCGTAAGTATTTGTTACTCTGCTTATGTTAAACTAGAAAGAATGGTGACTCTGAACTTGCTTCTCTGCTTATGACCGTTATTTCATAATGTGCGTCTGTATCAGATCAGCAACATGCAAGTGGAGCGTGAGAAGGCTCTCGAGCACAAAAAGAGGATGTCCAGGATGATGGAAGATAAGGAGAACTTTGTGTCTAAAATAACAGCTGCCCGAAGCTTCATCTACGAAGTAAGAACTGAAACGACGATTTAGTTGGCAGAGATATTTTCGTGCTTAGTTGACTTGCTCCAAGCGACTTCTTACACTTTGTTTACAATCTGGAAGGAAAAACTGAAGCAGTTCCAAGAACGCTTGGTGGAGGAGAGAAAGAAGCGTCTCGAAGAGCGCAAGAAGCAGCGCAAGGAGGAGCGACGGAACACTTTCTACCGCCAGAAAGAGGAGGAGGCTCAGAGGATCCGGGAGGAACAGCTGAAAAAGGGTACAAGAGATTTTAATTTTTTTTTATCACCTACTCCATGTCCTGCTTGATTGTTGGATACAAGAACAAATCACTAGGGTCTCCCCTGAGTCAAGTAGGCTTTTATCATTTCAACCACATACAGTTCTCAGTACACAGTGCAGAGAAACAGCATTCATCCAGCACCAAGGTGCTACATACATGCAACATAAATTAACAGAACTAACTAGCTAATTAAGATGCCCAATTAGCTGACTAGCTGAGACAAACTAAGAACTATACAAAAAGATAACATGGTAGTTTGTAACTACTATATAAATAGTTTTTTTTTTTTTTTTTTTTTTTTTTTTAATCAAAGCTTCAGGATGAGGTCACCGTAAGTGTACCAAAACTGTTCTTCTGTAGGGTTTTTTTTTTATTTTAGGAAACCCTCTAACACGGTGATGTCAAAATGGGTCAATAAAGGGCCGGTGTATGTGCAGGATCATTCCAACCAAACAGAAACCACACCTGATTCCACTTGTTTTAAATTAGTCTCTCTTGATTTCAATACACTTATCAGACACTTCTGCTTGGTTGGAATAAAAACCTGCAGATAAAGGAGCACTTTTATATAATTACACATTTGAGAACTTGAGTTATTTCTGACAAAGTAGTGTTTATGTTTAGAGTTAACTTGTGTGTAATATGTTTAAACGAACATTACTTCAATTAATCAGATTAATTCCTTTGATCCACTCAGTACACTTTTCAGATGGGGAGTTCTTTGTGTTGACTGTGTGTGTGCACATGATTATAATATTGAGGATTTTTATTTTCTGAGCTCAGGACCAGTGTTGGGTGTAACGTGTTACAAAGTACTTGGATTACTTTTTTGATGTAATGAACAATCTAACGTGTTGGGTCTGCCATTCAAGTACTCAGTTACTTAGTTGCTTTTTTAAAAATGTAATATCCGTTATTCAGACAATTTATATAATCTGTGATCCAGACATCAGTCCTTCCCAATCCGTTAGTTTGTGTGCATGTCAGAGAGGAAGTCGTCCTACAAGCCCGCCCCCCACCCCTCTGTTATTTTTGCTGTTATACCCCTATCTCACCTATTAGGTTTGATTGTGAGGGCCAACGAGGAAAGATGGAAACCTAATCACAGCACCGAAACATGCGGTGGATCATGATGAACTGTGCTTACGGCCACCGCGTAGGTGAAATAGGGGTTTTGGTAGTTAACAGATTATGGGCCAAACTTCAATGAGTAATGATGGTAGAATAATTATGCAACAACATGCATTGGGAAGCACATGCAATTGAAAATTACTGTAGCTAGTTACTTTCATCAGAAAGTAACTCAGTAACTGCAACACTGCTCAGGTCCAAGCTAATATTATATTATGTGTTGCGTGACTTGTTTTTGAGTTGAGGTTTGGACGAAACAATTCGATTCAAACGTCCATTATCAAAGTTCTATCAGAATTACGATACAAAAAAAAATAAGACCATACTGTTTTATTTACCCCACTGTAGCATGTTTACATATTTGTAATATGTACATTTACAGGAAAAAGGTGCCTTCTATGTAGTAGTTCTATGTAATTTACAAGTCATCATGATGTTACTGGAGAACATCATGTCGAGCTACACATGTCGTTCCTGAGCTGCCAGTGATCCAGACCTTCTTTGCCCTCTGGACCTGTCTGACTTGTTCTGACACCCCACTTCTCGTTGCATGGATGCGTGTGGTGACTGCGGGCGGTTCCACTTTACCATAAAGACAAAAAAAAAAAAGTACTTGAATGGCGGACCTAACACTGTTCTCTGAGGACTTGTGACAGCAGTTGCTTGATAGTTAAGGACTTGATATTCCTACAGTCTACCTGAGCCTCCAGTAACGAACTGGACTCCATATTAACTTAACCATCAACAGTTATATTGAATTTCTAGTATGACTGCAGATCAATCCCTGCTATCCGTTATCACCCATGTTGAGTCTGGTTCCGCTCAAGGTTTCTTCCTGTTGCCATCTCGGGGAGTTTTTCCTTGCCACTGTCATCAGGGACAAACTTAATGTTTTGATTCATACAAAACCACATAACTTTGATTGTGTAAAGCTGCTTTGCGACAATGACAATTTAATTAAATCACTGCTTGGCGTGTTTCAGAGCGCGAGGAGCGTGAGCGTCAGGAGCAGGAGCAGAGAGAGGAGGAGGAGCGCGAGTACCAGGAGCGCCTGCGCAAGCTAGAGGAGCAGGAGAGGAAGCAGCGTGCTAGGCAGCAGGAAATTGAGGATCGTGAGCGACGCAAGGAGGAAGAGCTTAGAAAGCCCCCGGAAGAGAAGGGCACCAAGGTACAAAAACAAAAAAAAACACACGCATTCAAACACTCATCGTCTATACCGCTTTATGCTGTGTACAGGGTCACGGGGGGCCTGGTGCCTATCCCAAGAGAAGTTGGAGCACGAGCTGGGGTACTCCCTCGACAGGGTGCCAGCCCATCATAGGGCACACACACACTGTCGCACTCATTCTTGCACTACGGGCAATTTGGGAATGCCAGTTAGACTAATCTGCATGCTCTTTGGATTGTGGGAGGAAACCAGAGTACCCGAAGGAAACCCACTTAGCAGGGGAGAACATACAAACTCCACACACACACACAGAGGCGGGAATCGAACCCGGACTGTCACCTGGCACATCCAGTGTGAACCACTAAGCCACCATCCCGCCCACATGCATACAATCATCTGTATATACACTTTGCTTTGCAATTTTTCACCAGAGAGCAAAATTTTTATTTATTTATTTATTTATTATTTTATTTTATTTTATTTTTTACAGAATTTGCTCTGGGCCCACCATTTTTTTTTTTTTTTCAGTTAACAAATTTCAATGTCATAATTATTAAATACATAGAATATTTAAAGAAGTTTGTGCTACATTGCTTAATGCAGGAAATGATCCTGGAGTTCGTTTACTCTTTTTACCTTTTGATTTTAAAGATTTTTTTTTCTCCCCATCGGATTTAGAGGCTTTACAATTTTAACTCACCCGAGTTAAATTGGATCACTTGTGAATCCAATATTATGACAAATTTACTTTGGTTGGTTTGGTTTATTTACAGGGTAATTGAAGTCAGTAGACGCTGACTCTATAACGCGCACCTCCACTGTGCTTCACTGACTTGAAAAGAAACCATGCAATCGAGAAATCTTGTTAAACTTGAAATAACAACAACAAAACAAAGCCCTATGCGTATGACTAATTTCTGCTTCCTTATACTGTTGATGGCCTGAAAAAAAAAAAAACCTCAGAATAAATAGTCTTAGAGCTGGCTGTTCCCTTTTTTCTTTTCTTTTTTGTAATGATGACTTGCAAAACCCTTTGTCTTTGCTGCTCATCGATGCATGTGGATCATAAATATAAAGACCAGCTTAGTGTGATTTGCACTAATGACCGATAAGTGTCATGCACATGCACGAGTGTGACCCAGGTTAAATCTAAGTTAAAAATAGGCTAGACTGTTAATGTTTGCTGGTGTAAGTTACTAGCAAGGTTGTTCCAGTACCTCTAGGCTGAGTGTGACTAAATGTCCGTCTGTTACTGCAGGACTGGGCTGAGAAGGACGAGGGCGCCTGGAGGAAGCGTACAGAGACCACTGATTCAGAGTGGAGGCGTCCTGCTCCTGACAAGTGAGTGGATACTAATTTATATTAGGATTCTTCTGGGATGTCAGACGCTGAGCGCACACTGTGAATAACAGTACGCCTACATTTTATTATTGTGTAGAATTTGGTTTAGGTGTTTTTCATTTTAACTTTATGATTTTAACTTTTGAAGCAGGGATTGGCGTCAGGAAGGACGTGAAGAAAATGAAAGCGAGGAGCGCGAGCCACCATTCAGAAGAGGCGGTGAGGGTTCACGTCGCGGACCTTCGGATGACCGAGGCCTTCGCAGAGGCTTTGACGACGATCGCGGTCCCAGACGTGGCTTTGATGACGATCGCGGTCCCAGACGTGGGTTTGACGACGATCGCGGTCCCAGACGTGGGTTTGACGACGATCGCGGTCCCAGACGCGGCTTAGATGATGATCGCGGCCCCCGACGCGGCATGGACGACGATCGCGGTCCTAGGAGGGGATTTGATGATGACCGCGGTCCTCGCCGCGGCATGGACGAGCCCAGAGCCTCCAGACGTGGCGCTGATGATGACTGGGGTCCTAGGAGAGGCGGAGGCGATGATGAGAGGGGAGGAAGGAGGGGCGGCGATGATGAGAGAGGAGGCAGACGGGGCGGCGATGAAGGAGGGGCGGCGATGATGAGAGAGGAGGCAGGAGGGGCGGTGATGATGCCAGACCTTGGAAACCTTTGAGCAGACCAGGTATGGATGGTGTTTTATAGGATTATATGAATTTGTCATTTTTACAGCCGTTGTTTCTGAAAATTTTTATTAATTTTTTTCCTCCCCACAGGTGGCTGGAGAGAGAGGGAGAAGGCTCGTGCAGAGAGCTGGGGTCCTCCTCGTGAATCTGGTGACCAGGATGACGATGAACGCGATGGAGACGATGGTCAGGAGGAAGAACGTTTCAGAGAGCGTCGTCCACCCAGGTACTTGTGCGTCACCTTGTGAGGAGTAACATTTCAAAAATGTTACATAAACATTAAAAAAAAAAACTTTATTGCAAATAAGGAACCTGCAGGGACCTGAGGTGTTTAGTTTAGTCTGTGTGTTGTGTAAGTAACTTGGAACCAACTTGAAACTTGGTTGTAGGGAGGAAGGAGGCTGGAGGAAGGGCGGAACTGACGAGCCCAGCAGTTGGCGTGACAGCCGCCGCGAGCGCGATGACTTCGATCGCGGTGAACGGCGTGACGTCAGAGACCGGCGGGATGACAGGGACCGTGATCGCGATCGTGATCACAGACCCGCAAACCGGGACCATGAAGAGGGTGAGGCACTTGTTTATATTTGACAATTTTTGTTATTGGTCATTAAAAACTTTCGTGTCTGACTCGGCGTGCTTCATGCGTGATTCAGGCGGTTCCTGGCGCCGTGCAGAGGAACGGCGAGACGATCGCAAGGAAGACCGTGAGGCTCCTCCGAGACCTCGTGACCGCAACGGTGATAGAAACGCCTGGCGCTCCGATAAAGAAAAAGACCCCCAGCGACGCACCAAGAACGAGACGGACGACGACGGCTGGACCATGGTGCGCCGCTGAACGTCTCCGCCCGTCTCATAATAGCCTCCACAACCTTGATCTATTAATTAATCACATCGGTATTGTGACAACAACTTCTGATATAATTGTTAACCAAATTATCATATAGAATTCTACAAAGTTTGACTTGTCATGCCAAACCTGGTAAGAGTCGTTCTTTCTTTGAAATTCATTTTGACCTGCTCTATCCCTACATCGTTTTCCTTTTGTGCATGCATGGAAGATTTAATTGATCTCTCTGAAAAAAAAAAAAGAGAGAGAGAAAAGAAATCATTGTTTCTTCGAAGCAGATTGGGTGAAGATATGCAATGTGAAAAATACACAAACTATTAGAAAATATTGAGATACTTTATGAAAACAGCTGGAACGGAAGTTGGCTTTGATAAATTTTGATGGCAGTTGATTCCTCACTCTGGCTGCTGCTCCTGTCATGGGTTGTGTGCTTTTTAGAAATATGAAAACTTTATTAATAAAGTCATTTGCTCAACAAATAGATTTGTAGCTGTTAATTTTAATGGTATACAAATTGCTAGAGATGGATGGACGACGATGGCCCTGTTTTTGTATAGGCTATTGTTTGGAAATGTCTCGTCATTAAATATCTAGCTGTCTACCATATCCTGCTATACCAGTCATCCTTCTCCATCTAATAATTTTTTTTTTTTACTTTCGCTCTTTTGAAGGTTTTCAGCCTTCGCTTTCTGCACATTTTGTTGTATGGTGTACAGCACCGAAAATACCTCAGACTTTTAAATCACAGGACCCCTGTGTTCAGCGAAATATGGTAGGTCATTTTGTGGGGGAATTTTCACTTTACAAATGAGCGACATGGCTGATTGGCACGGGACTATGATCACTGACGACCTCCAGGTAATACTGATCCTGTGCGAATATGGCTAAAGTGATGACTCTGTTCAGGGGAAAGCAGCTCAGAGTTTATAGAAGTTGTCAGATGATGTCATTGAGTAATATATTTGTGTTAATTAACAAGGCCATGTACATATTAAGATTTGATTTATTTTGAAGGAACAAGGTAAGGAACAAGATGCTTGCTGTTATCACACAACAATCGGCCATTTGTAGTAAACTGTATAACACCTTATTCTGATGCTTTGGACAATTTGCTTGTGATTAATTAAATTTATTACTGAGCAAGACGTCATTATTTATAGTTTATAGTTCTATAGTGTTGAATGCCTTATTCACAAGACTGGCTGTCTTTATAGACTTCTCATTAATAGCAATGTTTCAACGTTCTGTTAGAATTCAGCCATATTTATTTGGGGGTCACGGTACACAGTGTGTATGCTGAGAGCATTTTGAGAAGGCATCCATTGATGCTGGTTTTGGATTTTGATCCACTAATCTAAAAATATCAAAAGAAAAAACTTCAACACTTTTTTGTAAACAAGCTGTGTGGTGGTCCGCCTAACCATTAAGACTAGGATTCTGGAATTCAAAAATAACTATTCATGGGTGTTAAAAAGAGACGGCCTTCCTGACACATTTTGCTGAAGTTCCTGCTTGAAGCCGTATCAATTTCCATGTTAAACTTTGCACTGGTTTACAGCTTGGATCGCATAACACAACTCTAACTCAATAAAATGTTCAATGATTGCTTAGAACAAATAGGTTAATGATTTCAGTATTGATTGATTAAGTAACACTGAGGCCTCACTAATCAAAGAAATGCACTGTATGATCGCTGTAGAACAATTTTTACATCACAAATAATCACACAGTATGGATGTCATTGCAAAGCCTGGCGGGAGGCCACCTTCTCCATGCTCTGTGTGATGGTTGTGTCGCCCCAGTAGAGAAGATTGATCTGATGAAACCTTGGAAAACTGAGCTACCATTGGCTGGGAATCAAATGCTGACCAGACATTATTTTAGCAATTAAAAAAAAAAAGTTGCTGTTTTAATACTTGTATAATATAACGTTAAACAATGCTGTAAATGTAAAAAAATCATGAATTTAGACTTTGGAGGATAGCTTGCAAAATGTTATGTACTTGAAATAGATTGGGCTTTGTTTTTCTAATTGCTTCCACAGCTCCTCAACATATTTATGCTTAAACCATAATCGCCACAATTCCTATAGTTTAGTGGTGTGTAAAATATCTTGAAGAAAAATCAGGATTATGTCAAAAAAAAAAAAAAAACTTCATCCAACTCTTGAGTGTGGAAATGTCTTTTGTCTCACTGCTTGTCCCTTAACAGTCTTGAGGAACGCTGTACATGTATAACAGGAGTGTGTGTGTGTGTGCCAAAGCATTATCAGGGCAACAGTTAAGAATGTGATTATTCATGATGTACAGTATAAATCCTGGGTGGTTAAGATGATAGACTTTTAAGGTGGGTATAAAGAAAATGTTACCTATACATACTGTACATGCAAACATGACTCTCGCCACCCTTTCAGAAACTGAAACTACTGTTAGGAGGCAACGCAGTTTAACAGGTACTGGATGAAGGTGGATTATAAGTCAGTGCTATTCAAACAGTAAAGCACTGGTGTACTTTAGAGGTCCATGCTGCTTCTGTCAGCACCTGTGGTTCAAGTGTTTGGTGAGGGTGTGGAAGTTTGCTGAGGGGTTTAATTCCCAGGTAGTTCTGTTCTGAGCCTGCATGAAAAAAAAAAGGAAGTAACACGTTTACATAAATATGTCTAAATATAAACATAATACATAATACAATACATTTTTTTACACACTCTTTACAAGCTGAGCAACAAGTACCTTCATGAAATTAGCTTTTTTTTTCTTCTTTTACTTTGTTCCCCACTTTCTGATGAGAGATTCTAAAGAAAATCCACAACAAACTCCCACGACAGTGTAGCAAAGTGGTAGCGTCGATGACTTCAAAAGACAGGGTCTGCGGTCCGAATCTGGCGGGAGGTTTTCGGCCTTGCTTTGATTTGATCTCGTCTCACTAAAACGTGCGCACACGTTTTGATGTCTGGTAATAAATGACAGTAAAATCAGTTCCAAGGTTCAGATGATTTGAATTATGCGGTTCAGGGTAGAGACTGGAGCTCCAGTGGGACTGTACGCAGGAGACTGTGGAATTAATTAAACAGGTTGTACCTGTCTGAAGGGTGGGAGCAATGAACAAACAAATGACACACTGGGAACTGAGGGTGTACTGGATCAGAAACTTGTTCAAACATTTCAAACACTGAAACCAGCAGAAGAAGAAACACAGATTTCGCTATTTAGATGCAAATATTTTTGAAAGATTTGCAACTCCGCGAATGTTTTTAATGTATTATTCCCACCACCAAAGTGTTTTCGTTTCTCTGTCTCGATCTTCAGATATGGACACAGTAACTACAGGGGTTGGACGATGCAAAGCTGTGCTATTCCTCTGCTAATTAACCCTCCACACTCTGCTCTTACTGGTGGAATGTGCAATCAATGAAGGTTGGCCACCAGGCTGCTCAAATTTAGCCATAAAACCTCCAACACTAGATTGGCCAGTGTTTCCCTTTCCTTGTCCAACCCCTGTACATGACCGTGTCAGCTGCCCAGCTTAATCCTAAACCCATAGACTTTTCTTCCCCCTTCACGTCTAGCTGTTCCACAGAAGAGAAACTTGAGTGTAGGTTTCGTTTCCGTGCTCCAGCTCCACCCCTCAGCCCTGCCAGCACCGAACCGGAGTGTTTACATGATGGTTTCTCGTAAGTATGTCTCCTCTGAACCTCTCGCATCAGATCAAAGGGATTTTTAAGGATGAATGATCAATGATCTTGTACGTTCACATGGTATTGATGTGTTTCTTCTCTTGTCTGTCGCACAGCTATAATAATAGCAGCAGTAGCCGGAGCAGGTAAGCCATCTCTCTCTCTCTCTCTCTCTCTCTCTCTCTCTCTCTCTCTCTCTCTCTCTCTCTCTCTCTCTCTCTCTCTCCCCCTGTCTATCTGTTCATCTAAACTAAGACAGTAAGCTCAGTGATCGGTGCCGAACGGTCACATTGTAGCGTCTTTAGAAGCTTCAAAAGCTTTCTGGTATCAGACGTGTTGTGTAAATTTGTACGTAAATCAATAAGGCATAACGACTAGCTAAGAATGCTACATTGCTGTCAGTGTTCAGTTGACAGCACTGTTCACTGTCTATACTTTTTATTATGGTTTATTATTATGACTTATTTATTAATTTAACTCTGAATTGTAGAGCATCAATCAGCAAACATGTCACTGCTCAACTGCTCTGTCACTGGCAAAATTCCCAGCCCACTCTCTCTCTCTCTCTCTCACACACACACACACACACACACACACACACACACACTGTATTAGGCTACTTTGCTCCTCCTGATATGGCAGCAGTACTCCTGCGTCAGTACTGAGTCACAGGTTGGCAGTGTGTGTGTGATTCATTTCAGTTCATTTATTTCAGTAATGCAACTCAAAAGGTGAAACTAATCTAGGAGATAGACTCGTTACACGCAAAGGAAGATAGTTCAAGCCGTGATTTGTCATAATTGAGATGATTATGGTGTACAGCTCATGAAAAGCCCAAATCCACAATCTCAGAAAAGTAGAATATTCCATGCAATCAATAAAACAAGGATCGTACATAGAACAATATCGGACCTCTGAAAAGTGTCAGTATGCAAATGCACTCAGTACTTGGTTTGGGCCCCTTTCGCAGCAATTACTGCCTCAATTCGGCGTGGCATGGAAGCTATCAGCCTGTGGCAGTGCTGAGGTGTAATGAAAGACCAGGATGCTCCAATAGCGGCCTTCAGCTCTTCTGCATTGTTTGGTCTCATGTCTCTCATCTTTCTCTTGCCAATGCCCCATAGATTCTCTATGGGCTTCAGGTCAGGCGAGTTTGCTGGCCAATCAAGCACAGTAATCCCACGGCCACTGAACCAGGTTTTGGTGCCAAGTCCTGCTGGAAAATGAAGTCAGCATCCCCATAAAGCTCAACCGCAGAAGGAAGTGAAGTGCTTCAAAATCTCCTGGTAGACGGCTGCGTTGACCCTGTAGACCAACGCCAGCAGAGGACATGGCTCCCCAAATCAACACAGACCGTGGAAACTTCACACTAGACTTCAAGCATCTTGCAGTGTCTCTCTCTCTCCATTCTTCCTCCAGACTCTGGGTCCTTGGTTTCCAAATGAGATGCAAAAGTTGCTCTCATCAGAAAAGAGGACTTTGGACCACTGAGAAACAGACCAGTTCTTTTTTTTTTCTTTAGCCCAGGTAAGACGCTTCTGACGTTGTTTGTTGTTCAGGGGCGGCTTGACAAGAGGAATACGACATTTAACGCCCATGTCCAGGATCCGTCTGTGTGGTGGCTCTTGATGCACCGACTCCAGCCTCAGTCGGCTCCTTGTGAAAGTCCCAAACACTTTTGAAAGACCTTTTCCTGACAATTGAGCTTAGAATATTTTTTAAGATTATGGATTTGGGGTTTTCATGAGCTGTAAGCCATAATCATCTCAATTATGACAAATCACGGCTTGAACTATCTCGCTTTGCATGTAATGTGTCTCTCATACATTAGTTTCACCTTTTAAGTTGCATTAATGAAATAAATTAACTTTTACACGATATTCTAATTTTTTGACTTACATTATTCACTCAAGGTTTTTTTTTTTTCATGTTAACAAAAAGTTCTCATCATTTTGTTTCCCTGATTGTTGCTCAGCAGGTTCCCTAATCCCTGGTTCACCCTTTCTATGTAATTATATCAAAATTATATTTCTCTAATTAAACTTACCTGTAATTCATAAAGTTCTGATCATCTCCGACATTGTTTCCCTGCTTAGTGTACATGCTCTCATCTGTGGACAAGATGTTACAATAAGAACATTATTAATATATATATATATATTTTTAAATAACCAGGGCACCACTGGTGGCCTGTAGAAAGTTTTACAGGTACTAAGTCATACCCTATCAAAAAGATTACATTTATATATAAAATATACCATTAACGTTAACGTTAAGTGCTTCTGAAACTAAAGCCGTTGAACACCAGCACATACCCATGCCATCGTATCACATCCCTCAACCTCGCCATCACCTGCACAGCTGATGAAGTATTTTTGTTAAAACACCCTATTGCTCTGGACACCACGTACACTACACTTTATTTTTGCATATTTATGTGCGGATTAGCTTCTGAAGTGCTGCTGCTGTGACTTAAACACATCTGTTGAAAAAAGGGCAGCAATACAATTACAGAAATTTAGGACACAGCAGAGGAGGATTGAAGAGAGACACTTCCAAAAACTTTTTTTTTTTTTTTTTTTTTAATCATCAGGAACAGGTAGAAGTCGTTATCATATTGAAACAGAATTGCAATTCAGATCGACGGAATAATGATGGAATACAAAGAAAAGACAGTGTTTTGGAAATATCATCGTGGTAAAACTCTCGAACTCATTGCTTTTCAATACACTGTGACTTTTACAACAAGCTGCGTGCAGGTTTACTACAACAAACACTTTAAATCTACTGTCTGTAAGAATCGTAAAAATACACACTTTTAATGACTTTTTATACATTTATACATAAAACGATCAGCCATAACTTATGACCACTGACTGGAGAAATGAATGAGATCTTGTAACAGGAATAATGGGCTTAAGGATTTCAACAACTGTGACATGAAGGCTTGACGGCTGGATCGGAGGAACTCCAAAACTGCTGCAATCATTGGATGTTCCCAGTCTGCAGTGATAAGGAACTAATAAAAGTAGTCCAAGGGAAGGTAAACCTTTAAACCAGTGACAGACTCATAGGCAGCCAAGGCTCACTGATGGACGTGGGGGTGAAAGCTAGCCCGTGTAGTCTCTGCCAACAGAAGTGCTACTGTACCTCAAATTGCTGAGAACATGAAGGCTGGTTGAGACAGAATGGAGTCTGCACATACAGTACAGTGCATCACGGCTTGTTGTACCAGTGCCCATGCTGACCAGTGTCCACTACCAAAAGCTCCTGCAATGGGCACATGAACATCAGAACTGGACCCAGGAGCAATGATTGAAAGTGGCGTCTTCATGTTCAAGAATGGTTTAAAGCACAAATCAAGTGTGGACTCAGCTTTCAATCTGTCCGGATCCCAATCCAATCTGTGGGTTGTGCTGGAAAAACAGTTCTTATCCATGGAGGCTCCACCTCACTTCTTACCGTACTTAAAACAATCTGCTGATGGCTTGGTGCCAGATACCACAGCACACCTTCAGAGGTGGAGATCATACCTCAGTGTGCCAGGGCTGTTTTGGTTGCACAGGGGGTGGACCTACTCAATATTGGGTGGCTTGTCATAATATCGCATCTAAGCTCCATTTACCTGGCTTAGCAGTTTTGTTTGAGATTGTGTCAAACACTTGTATAAATGTGTGAATAATCATAGTGTCACATGGACCTTCTAGCTTTGCACAAGACGAATATAGCAAAACATTAGCACAATAAATATTAAGCAGATTAAATACACAGTAAGGATCTTAATTCTTTGGATACTCAAGGGTATTGTTAGTTTTGCTGGTTGTCACAGTATATTGCAGCGGAACATAAATTATTTGGTTTGCAGGTATCTGCATTCAAATTGGATGAACAATGTAAGAAATACAACGGTATTTATACACAATCCTTCATTTTTATTATTTTTTTAAAGGACCAAATGTAATTGAATATTGGGCTGCATCGAGTCTACCGTTCAAATGTGGCATTTGGATGCTTGCCTGGACTTCCTTTTTGAGAATTAGCAGCAAAAATCTTTTGGTTGAAATATCTAAAACCTAGCAAAAAGATCAAAACATCAGGTATGGTTAAATCAAATATTTGGTGCATTCTTAAAACAAAAGAATGCACTGGAGCCCAGGAACAGGAATGTCACAATGCCTAGAAGACCATAAGGAGGAGGATAAGAGAGTTTGTGCCTAATAAAACAGCATTAAAACAGTTGGCCAGATGAAGGACACGCTCCAGGACGCTCCAGGACGTATGTAAACTGTGGGAAAATCAAAAACAATCAATAGAAGCAATCAATTATCACCAGAGGAATAACAAAGGGTTAGAATTTGTTCTTGTGCCAGTTTGTCCAATAACTTTTGGTTCATTAAAAAATTGGGATGAACATGCATAAAAAGCTCTGCAAGGCCTGCTAATAACAATGTTGTCAATATCCAGTTTGCTTTAAGGTTGCTCCCTGTTACTAGTGACTCTAGTGTACTCTGTAGACTGTTGGGTACGAATCAATACAAATTTCTTGAGCGGCACTGACCTTATTCCGAGTTTTGGCATGATGTGTCTGTTGACTCTTCCTCTATCTGTTGTCTGTTTTAAGCTGGCTCTGTGGTGTTAGCTCCTTTTCTGATTTCGGCTGCTGGTTTCACCTCCGGTGGCATCGCTGCAGGATCCGTTGCATCATCAATGATGTCATCAGCAGCTGTCGCTAACGGTGGGGGTGTGGCAGCAGGAAGCCTTGTCGCCACCTTGCAGTCTCTTGGTAACCACAGACAAACTCTGAAATGCACACAACATTGTATTTATTGCTCTTCTCTCTGAATTAAGCTAATAATTATGTCGTTTAGGTGCAGCCGGCCTCACTAAGGCTGCCACAGTTACTGTGGCGTCTGCGGGAGCCGCAATTGGAGGAGCAACCAAATGGGTGTTCGGGAATCTCAGGCGCTGAAACTTTGTTTTCAACACAGAAAAGACATGGAAAAACACTGTGCTTGCTTGTGGCATAAAAAAAAAATCTGACATCTTATTAGTGTTCATCTTTTTATTACATTCTTTTGGTTGAATAAACTGGCTTTGGGTGATTCCATGATTGCAGTGCAATTTTGCATTTATTAAAAGAATTAATTCTGTGAAGATCATTTAACTATTTAAGAAATATAAATAATCTGTCTTGAGTTGAAAAGAATTGCATTTTGCTTTAATCAAGTGTGGGAGATTTTTGTCCTTCACTGTGATTTAATGTGTTTACCTAAAATATGCTTGCACAAGATGCACATAATGCTTTCACAAGTAACAGATTGGATTTTTAATTCATAAACAAATCAAATAAAGCCAAGCAAAAAAAAAAAAAAAAAAAAAAAACAGAATAAGGACATTAAATGTCCATTTTAATAGTGATCAATAAGAAGACAGCATCAAAACACCATCGCGCTCAGCATGTCACCGTCACACTCGGCTTGTTCATCAGGGACAATCTAATCATTGTGATTCATACATATTTTCTCACACATTTCATATTAATTTCTCAAATTTTCTTTGGATTGTTTTGAATTTTCTGCTGCTTTGCAACAGTGGCATTTATTAAAAGCTGTACATAAATAAAACTGAATTTGAATAATGGTGTCTTTTTTATTTAATGATTACTTTTAATCTATGTATTGGATAAGTTCAAAATTACATTCAATACCAGTGAATGGAAAAAAAGGAGGGAAAGTTAGTTTTATTGTTTCCATGTTATTCAGAAATTGTGATGCAACTTCCTGTTGAACAGGTGACATTGACTATTGCAAATCTTTTTAGAGCTGAATGGGTCCAGGCAAACCAGCTGACATGAACCATTTCAACAACCACACACACACACACACACACACACACACACACACACACACACACACACACACACATCTATATACATACAAGTGTAGATTTAGAGGAAAAGTTATGAAGATATATTATTAATAATGATCAATAATTATTAATATTTGATCAATTATCAGTACTTATGATTAATAATAAGTTAGCAATATCAACGGTACATAAAAAATGGAAGCACAGGCGTGTACCTACCCAACGTTAGGTCATAATATTGTGATTGTCGCATTTAAGCTACATTTACCAGGCTTAACATTTTTGTTTACGATTGTGTCTAACACTGATTTAAATGTGTGAATAATGTTATCACATGAACCTGCTAGATTTGCAACAGATTAATTAAAATATAGCAAACAAATGAGCACAATCATTAAGCATGTCAGGTACACTCAGGCCGCTAATTCTTTTGATGCTAAAGGATATTCCTATTTTTGCTGTTTACCACAGTATATTGCAGCTGAAACCAAATGATTCAGCTTGTAAGAAATACAACACTATCTATCTACAATCCTTCATTTTTAAAGTACCAAAATTGAATATAATATACTAATTGAATCTACAGCTGAAGTGTGAAATTTAGACTCTTGTCTGGACTTAATTTTGAGAAACAGCAGCAAAAAATATTTGGCCTGAAAAATCTAAAACCTATCAAAGAGATCAAAACATCAGGCATGGTTAAAGCAAAAAAAAAAAAAAAAAAGGTGTATTTCTAAAACAAAGAAACAAAGAAGTGCACTGGTAAAAGCTCAGGAACAGGAATGTCACAATGCCCAGAAGACCATAAACTGTGATGGATGAAAGTTCCCCCCACTCATAAAACAGTCAGATGAAGATCACCCTTTAGGACAAAGATGTGTTTTTATGCCTCAAAGTGAACAACAATCAACAGAATTTTAAATGACATAAAAAACTAGCAGTCCAGTGATGGAATACACACTCCTATGGCTGTATAGCCCATGTCTGTCTGCAGTAGCTCTCTATAGGACCACCCACATATTTAATCCTCCCTTAAATTCTTCTCTTTTCAAATAAGGTAGGGGAAAAAACGCAAAATGAAACATTTAAGCGTACAAAGCGTGACGCGTTTTTTTCTGTTCGCCACGTTTCAAGCTCTAGCTGGTGACAATTGAAGGCCTGAATTCCCACGGAAGAGGTGATGAACTTCCCAAACTGGATTAAAGCGCTGTGTTTGCTCAGAAGCGCTTCACTCTGGATCGTGGATTTCAGTGCACAGACTTGCCTGTGACCTAACGAGTGGCCATTACATTCATACCCTGGGACCTACCGCTGTTTAAACCCCGCCATGAAAGCAGTAATCAGCATGATTCTCCACCTTATACACTAAACAATGGAGACTTTTTGCTTTTAAAGAAATGCGCACGTGCTTATTATTCGTATATTAATGCAAAGCTTACAATTAAAAAATAATAATTAGACGCTAATAATAAAACTGGTAGGAAAAAAAAAAAAAAAAACGAAAATGTGTTGAGTGTTAAATCATTGCCACTTGTCCAAAGATAAAAGCATAAGTCTAGATTAAGCTACTTAGCAAAGTTGTTAAATAAACTACTTAAACCCTTTGTAGTATTGTATTAGTTCGTGGCAACGGTGCGGTCCACTGGGTTGGATTAACAGGATTAACAATTTATTAAGTAAAACTATAAAGCTTAAAACAACAACAACAACAAAAAAACAACCAAAGCATCATATAAAGATTTTCCCCTCCCCAGACAGATGCCCATCGGAGACAAAAAGAAATTCTTGCAATTTGAATAAATTCCAGTACATTTATATTCAGGCGTTTGGTTTACTAGTTCACCTAATGGAGCCACAAATAATAGAAAAGCTGCAAACGAAATGATGCCTAATTTTCTTACATTTTTCATACATATGGGCTAAAAATATGTGACAAATTATGTGTAAAACTTTTTTCCCTGGATAATACAGTAACATTTCGACCTCAACATTTGATATTAATAGCGACAAAAGTTGCATAAAGAATCGAGTGGAGAAAAAGTTTCTTGGACGACTAGTTTTCCATTCTCTCTCTCTCTCTCTCTCTCTCTCACACACACACACACACACACACACAGAGAGAGAGAGAGAGAGAGAGAGAGAGAGCAAATAATTAAATGGTTAGCAGTCATATCGTATTACCGGATGTTATTTTATTTGCGTTGATTTGTTAATCCACTCTAGTAGCACCCAAAATTCGTTGCATTTTTCTTTACAAAAATTATTTTCGCTTTCACAATTCTCTTTTGTCTGTGATAAATGTCCATTAATTCAAAAGTCTCTAAATATTATTGATAATGCTTACAGTGTAGTGGCTACATTTTGACATTGTTACTAATTGAACCTAAAAGTGAAAAATGATGAACTATTGAGAAAGTCAGACTTGGAAGCCCATTAGAGAAGGAAAAGACACCAGCAGGGGATGTCCCTCTTGGTCTGTAGCGATCATATACCTCAAAATAACCAGACTTATTGGTATACATGCTATACTTTAACAAACCCAAGTATGAATAAACATGGATTATTAAACAGTAACAATTTTCTACATAACATGTAACAACAAAAGTCATCTGCGGAGATAAACGTGTTACGCATTCAGCGATATACGCAAAGAGACATGCATACGCATGCACTATAACGCGCACAAACCTTATATAGAGAGACACACCGACTAAAGATAAACATCTCCATCTAACAACCATACTTGAAGAAAGGCATAAAAATATTTAGCCACACTGGACTTAATTTCTTTAAAATAAGAAGTTACAGAACACATTCACTTGCATAAGGGGAGGAGGCACGTGCCCTTGACCTTTTCCTTTATAGCCTAAAGTTTTATTAACAGTTTAAGGTGTCCATTTGTAACACATATGACTGTTAGTCTAATGATCTGTTGTTGCTCTTGTAGTTCTAATGTGTTTTGGTGAAATCCAGTCCACTTTTATGCTTTATGTCAACCAAATCACGTGACAACCAACTCCTAATATTAAATATCTCCTATATCTATATATTCTATATTATTGGGCTGTTTACGTAGTGGTTTAAATTTGCATGGTGTAATTTATTATTTATTTATTTATTTATTTTTTGTTGCTGTGATCCATTTTGGAAAATGTCTCTGGTTTCTTTGTCCCAGTTTTACCTTGCGCAGGTTCAGTATTATCGATCATGCATTTTTGGACCACTTTTAAAACATTTATACGAACATTTTAGCGAACATGTGTCTATTAGAACAAGAACTAGTTAGGTAACACAACTGTGGTTTTTATTTAAAACAGTGAAGAAAGTTGCGGTAGTATGAGCAGCATTAGTTTCTGCCTTGTTTTGGAGTGTGGGTGGATTCTTTTGCACTATGCGTTCATCAGATGAACAAACATTCGGGAAGAATGATGTGAGAACTACATTTATTCCATTGTACATTTATTTATTTATATGAAATAAAACGTTCTTACCTCACAACACAGCTGAAATATCAACCATTCTCAAAACAAAAACCTATCCAGAGGTCTCTCTTTCTGAAGCACGGCGAGACACTCGCCAAATATGTATGAAACTGTTGTGCATTGATTTTACTCTTTGGGAATAATTAAGTTGTTTTTTGGGGCGTAAACTACCTGCTATAGCTTATTTTTTCTTCCCCTTTTTTTCTCCCCCTTTTGGTATGCAATTCATAAACAAACCCACAGGCGGCGTCCTTAGTCTTTTTTCGCGCTCTTAACACCATCACATTGAATCGTCTTTAGAGGTTTAACGTCAACGTTAAGTTAATGGGGAAAGCATACAGAAAAATATATAAATCCTAGTAATGCAAAATATATCAATTGCTAATACTACAACATTACTAGCGCTGCATCAACAGCAATAATAATAATAATAATAATAATAATAATAATAATAATAATAATAACAATAGTAGTTGTAGTAAAAGTAGAGAAAATGCTTATATGAACTGCCTCCTTTTACAGTATATTGCTACGGAGAAAAAGTTAAAAGACGGGAACGCAGCAGTGCCCTTAAAGAACAACAACAAAAAAATCCTAAAATGCTTCATCACATTTTGCTTAAAAACAGACTGAAAAAAAATTAAGATTAAAGCTGGTATTGTTTATATAAATGTTCGCTTGCATTCAGAATATATCAACGATAAACTGATACTATTGTCAGATATTTTTGTCCTAT
Organism: Clarias macrocephalus; assembly: GCA_011419295.1. Lineage (NCBI taxonomy): Eukaryota > Metazoa > Chordata > Actinopteri > Siluriformes > Clariidae > Clarias > Clarias macrocephalus. The sequence continues at coordinate 115,268 of JAAGKR010000349.1, forward strand.
CCATAATCCAAAAGAAATGAGAAAATAAAATATCTACATGTGGCACTAACACTAAAGGCTTATTATTAGCGCTGCAATAATAATAATAACAACAACAACAACAACAACAATAATAATAATAATAATAATAATAATAATAATAATAATAATAAACATGTAAAGAGAAGTGTTGAATATTTAAGCAATGAATATACATTTTTATATACAATTTAATAAACTACTTGGATTAAGCTAATCCACGTGAGACGCTGGGAAACAAACATTTTAAAAAATAAATTACTCTGCGTATAAACAGTTTATGTATCTTAATTCGGTTAATTTTGTTCTATAATACATCTACGGGTTATAATAAAACGTACTTGAAGATTAAATTCTAAAATGTCTGAAAAAGTGGAAACTTTTTAGATGGTTAAACGGCTTTCAATATTCATGCACTATAAATATATAAAACAACAACAGGGATACAGCAGTTCCTTTATTCATTATCGCTTTATCCTGCTTTTGAATTAGTAGCACTGGGCACACACAAGGGATACATCGAGGATGGGAATTTACTCAAATCAGAGATTGTAGCATTTTATATACAGTATATATACCATTTATAAACCATTTGTGTGAACTTTATCGTTCACACAAATGGTTCTATGGTTTATAATAATATTAATATAGTAATACCACATATATTAATATAGTTATATAACACATGCAGCAAATTCTGTAAGAGTTAATAAGTCGTACTGTTCATAAAGTGACTCAGGCTTATGGGTCAGTTAATAAGCGTTTATAGAACGTAATGGACCTTTTAACAAACGGAGCTGAAAATCTCGCCTGTGTCTAATAAATGTGCCTCATCCCCCATCCTCCTGACCAATAGAGAGAGAGAGTGAGAGAGAGAGAGAGAGTGTGTGTGAGAGAGAGAGAGAGACTAAACTTAACTCATCACATTGGGAAAAAAATGAAAAGGCGGAGGGTCGCAAAGCAAACGCCGGAGAGGCCGCACAGAGTGCAAAACTCGCTGATCTGATGAATTCAGGAATATCTCGAATTAGCGTTTGTGTTATTCTGTTGTGCAGCGTTTATCAAGTTGTGTAATTTAGTAACAGTTTAAAAAAAAAAACTAATCAGCGTTGTGCAAAAGCATAACTATTACGCAAAACACAGAAAAAGAAGGGAAAAAAAACATTCTTTGGCCTGTCAGACAGTTTAACTGTTTTAATTTAACAGTAAGGCGCACAGGTACCTCCGGGTCTCTGCAACGGGATCAGCGCGTGCATTTCTCCGGTTCCGGTGGAGAGATGCGTAAGGGGTGAAGAGGTGGGGGGGCAAATCCGTTCCGTTTCTCTTCTTGAATCCGCCTCTCTCTCGCTCTCCCTCTTCCCGGTATCTGCTCGGTGAGAGTATCCACGCGCTATAGAGACACTTCTTTCGTCCTCGGACCCTTTAAGGCAAACACCAGCGAGGACCAATCACTGAGCCATCATCATCATCATCACGACGGCGGCTCCGCAGAAGAGGAAGCTGTTTACAGGAGCTCGGGTGCTAATTAGACTGAACAGAATCTCCGGCACAGCTCGGACTGGACCTGCGTCCATGGAGCGCGCGGAGCAGCACAGCGCGTCCGCCCTGGTCATGAGCTCATTTTTTACAGAGTTTTGAAAAATCTTTCCGCTTCCCCAAATCGACACTGTTTTCAACTCAACTTTTTGTTGGAGTATTTTTTTCAACGGACTTCACTGTCACTGTAACTGTGAGTGGCGGAAATATTTTCCCCGGTATTTTAAATCACCATGTTTCAGCCGACACCGAAGAGATGTTTCACTATCGAGTCTTTAGTAGCGAAGGATAATAATCCTCCTCCTGCTCCTGTTCTACCGGTATCCAGATCAGAGGAGCCCACGCGACCCGCGGCAGCGCTCAGTTACGCCGCCGGTGCGAGCCACGTGAGTCCGTTTCTCAATGGCTTCACCACCGGCGCGAGGGGCGTCTATTCCAGCGCGGACCTCGTATTCGCCGAGGCCATGTCGCACGCGCCCAGCTCGGCAGTGCCCGTGCACCCGGTCGTTCCCGCTCCCGCACATCATCCGCCGCCGCCGCCGCCACCGCCGCATGCGCTCGCCGCTCACCACGCGCTTACCTCCTCGCACGGGCCGCACGCCCTGTTCGCCAGCCAGCAAAGGGACCCCGCAACATTTTACCCGTGGTTAATACATAGATACAGATACTTGGGGCACAGATTTCAAGGTAAGTTTCAATTATTATTATTACTACCTTAAGATTCGTTCCTGTTTTTTTTTTCTTCTTTTTTTCATTTTTGAATTTGTCGTATAACAGATGGAAAAAATATTTAGCACGTGCAATTTATAATGCATATAAATGAAGATAAACATGACATTAAACGAATAATAAAACGACCAAAACGAAAATATAATTTTACATTTTGTATATTATATATTTGACGGGTTTTCAAAACTTGTAAAATGCAAAAATGTTTTGCTTGTTGTTCAGTTTTAGTAAACTGTCCGTTTAAAACGCGGCTCGCTAAAGAAATAGTTTCTAAGCTGAATTTTGATGCATTTAATCCCGTAACCGTTACAATTAGAGGTCTATTAAAATATACGTGTATAAAATAAATGTAAATAGTAAACTTTAAATAGTAAAAAAAAAAAACATGGTAAATTTTATTGCTTAGATTAATTTATTTAATTGAATTGTCGCCTGTACAATAACAACAGGCCTACTATATGAAGGAAGACAAAGACAAAAAAAAAAAAAAAAAAACCATCGAGCAGATAAGTTAAATAGAAATGCCGTTTCCACCATTTGCTGTAAAATTATGGCCCAAAATGTAATGCAAGTGTTATTTCGGCTGAAATAAAACTGTGAGGCCATCCATCCTGTTCTCTCCTGTCTTTCAAACAAAGCCGTCATGAAGATTATGTCTATGGGAACTGGAGTTGTACAGTGTCAAAGTACTGACATCAAAACAACGGAAAATAAACAGCGCCTGCAATTATCCAATCCAATTCTTGAATGGGCAAACAAGCACAAAGCAACGCTATTATTAAATGTACAATAAAAAATCTAAACAAACAAACAAACAAACAAACAAACAAACAATAAACAGTATGTATATGTATGCACGCCATACATATATATACTAGCCAGTATGTTACACGGTTGACTTTTTTACACTTTTGTGTTTTAGTTAAACGATTGTTGTTGTTTTATTATTATTCTTTAAATCGAAATGATGCATTTGTCTCACGCGGTTAAAATGCTTCGATTAGAAATGTGTCGCAATTGCTGCCCTGCTAAGTTAATTAATTTCACGAGCACGTAATAGGTAACATAACTCGAAAAACATATCGCTTTTTGTAATTATTTAAAATGGTAAATAATTATTATAATTATTATTTTAGTGCTATTTTTATGAATAAATGTATAATTAAGTTCTAGACTCTGTACTAAGCAAAGTGAAAGGGATATATGACCAAGTGTATATTTGAAATAAATTTGCATCGACTGCACGGTGCTCGTGTTGCTACTCATTTCCTGTTGTAAATTTGATTAATTTAGCGTCAGCTCGGGTGTTTTGCAGCCTCAATACAAAGGCCTGTGTGGTGATGTTATAGGGATGACTAGCTTATAAATGTCTTATGGCTCATAACAGTCTTTTACGTGCAGGAAACGATATTTTTTCGTGCAACATTGCAGGAAACGAAACGAGTCCGGAGAGTTTCCTTTTGCACAACGCACTCGCCAGGAAGCCCAAACGGATTCGCACGGCTTTTTCTCCGTCGCAGTTGCTCCGGCTCGAGCACGCGTTTGAAAAAAACCACTACGTGGTGGGAGCAGAGCGGAAGCAGCTCGCGCACAGCCTCAGCCTCACGGAAACTCAGGTAGGACCACATCTACCGCATGTTTGCATTTTAATTCATGCAAAATAACAATGATTAGAGGCTAAGCCTTGGTTAGATGTGCATGAAAAAAGTGCACGCGCATGCACTGCATTGAAAAAAACAAATTGTTTAAGTCTGAAATGTATGCACATGCGCCTTTTATCATAACTCACTACACAGCATTTTTTCACCAAAAATGTGATTTTTGAAAAAAAAAAAATTCAAGACGAAGCGACTCTGCTTTTTATTATTATTATTATTATTATTATTATTATTATTATTATTATTATTATTATGTCAGTTTTCATTTTCCTACGTGCGCGGTTGGTCTAACCTGTAAGAATCTGAACTTGAAAAAGAGAAAGTTTAAACGAACTCTAACTCAGGAAGGTTTAAGATTTCTCAGGACACTTGCAGGAGACACTTGCTTCTTAATTATAACAATATCATTATACTTCATTTTCTGAAAAAACTACATAAACAGAACACACAACACTGTCTGGTGAAGCACAGTTAGAATTTAGATATTAACTAATTTGTAAATGAAGTGTTGATTTAGGAATACAAGTTTACAATTAGCCCAATTACCGCCCCTCAAACATTACTCTATTTATTTGCTTATGTCATTGTTAAAGTGGCTTACGGTTCTATTCGTGTTGACCCGTAAATGGAGTGAAAGTCAAACTGAAAATGAAAGTTTGGTTAGGATCAGGATTTACTGTACTAGGTAAGCTCGACTGAACTCCTCATATTAACTCCTTTTAGAAAATATCTGGCACTTATCCGGTTAACCAGTTTAAAGGGGACACTTCAGAGAGGCGCCATATTTAGAATCGTATTTGTGTTTATATGGCTCGGTGGCTGTATTGTGCCCAGTGTGAGCACAGATCCCCTTTACTAAACGAGGCCAAGAGGGAGAAATGAACTATAGGAGCCACTTCAACGCTTCAATTAGCGTGCTGAAAAAGCGCATTAAATGCACCTCGCTGGCCAAGCTCGTTCTGCGGCTGATATGAAGGATAAAAGATGACGAATTAAAGCTAACGGGCCAAACGAGGGAACAATTGCAATAGAAAAGTTTCCCCTTCTTTCTCTGCTCATTCAATATCCTGGCTCAATAACCTGTGCACCTCAAATGCAGAAATCCCTCAGAGGGTACAATCACTCTGGACAAATGTGTGAAAAATAAAGGTGCTTGATTTATTTTTTAGACTTTTGTTTGCACTGTTACATTGCCGCAATTATTCTCTGAAGTACATTTGTACTGTCCAAATGAGCAGAAATGACTGCATTTAGTGTGGCACTGTATAATGTACACTAGCGTTTACACCGTTGCATTTGAAATAGAAGCGTTCACTTTATCATCCGGACAATTATTTTTGGACTTTGACAAAATGGGCTACTTATCTCTGCACACACCTTTCGCATCTTTATATTCAGCTTTTATCTCAAAATACAGATCTAAATGCTAAATTGAAAATTTTATTTCGTGTACCTTTTAAAAATAAAGTTAATGGTACATCCAAGTGTCCAGGTAAAACTTAAAAAGATAAGAAAACATAGGGGTCCCGCAAAGTTTTTGCAATGTTTTTCTGAGCTGGAGCTAAACCATTATTATTGTTATTATTGTTTTTCTCCTGCATTTCCATATTTTAGTTTCGTTTTGAAAGTTTGTGCAATGAATGAAGAAATACGGTTGACAGCACAGTGTAACAGATAGTTAGATATTACATATAGAAGTGATGGAATTTAATTGTTTAAGTTATTAATATTTCAGATATGTCTCATATTACACAGTGTTCTGCTGGACTATATAATATAGCGCAATGTATGAATGATTTATACACACTTACTACACTTTTGGTCATGGTGCTCAGTTTTTTTATTCTGACACTATATATAAGCTGTTTTATCTACGCTAGCGTACTACTTGCGCATTCGGAAATAAAGGCACTTGTCATTGGGATGGTACCATTAAGGGAGTAGAGTGTGTACTTTTTAGGTCCTTAAGGTCCAATTATATAGGTGAAATTATTTTAAATGAAGACTGTAAAAAGAAGATATACTAAAGGTCCTCTTAATTAAGCGACAGTGCAGTTTGCTACCTTTATTCCCAAGTGCAGGTTTACATAGCCATAATTTTTATTTTCTGAAATGTAATCCATGCTATGTACAAATGCTCTAGAAATCAAATTAAAACGCGGAACTCGAAATATCCAGCAAAAGGAACTTTTTTGTCGGTTTTAAGCACCCTTTGGGGTATATTTAGACTCTGGTGTTGTGTCTCGTCAGGAAAGAGCTCGCTGAATCAAATGAAGACTCGCTATTTAGACTGCACTCTCGGATAGAGTGACAGAGAGCTTTATTCCTTGTATAAGGCTATTCATCTTTTTCCAGACCTGTCACTGATACTAAAGCCGAGAGGCCAGCTTGCTTTTTGGCAACGCAAAAAAAAAAAAAAAAAAAAAACCCCGAGGAGAATGTTTTATGATTTTATCCTATACATGTTTTTGTGTTATTTATACCCCCTTCTGCTTCCCGACAGGTCAAAGTTTGGTTTCAGAACAGAAGGACGAAATTTAAGCGTCAGAAACTGGAGGAGGAAGGCTCGGACTCGCAGCAGAAAAAGAAAGGCACGCATCACGTGAACCGGTGGCGGCTCGCAACAAAACAGGCGAGTCCCGAGGAAATAGACGTCACGTCGGACGATTAAAAAGAAACGACCCAAATAAACAAATGATAAAAAAAAAAAAAAAAAACTCGAGGAGCTTTTGAAGCCTGGAAAACACGACGTGGAGTGAAAAGTGTGACACGGATAAAGGACGGCGTGAAAAACCCGAAAGAGAGCAAAACCAATTTTCTCTTCATCGGATCTCGGCAGCTCAAGGGTGAGAGAATCCTGTCGCTGTCAACACGAGGAAACTGTCAATACTGTTTTCCACGTTGCCAAGGCAACATGATTGACAGGTAGTAGACGGCCACGCCCCCGCCCCACCTCATCAACTCAGTCAAAATACAACTCCTAACGCGCATAGGACATTTGCACTTCTGAGAATATTTTTCCTTAAAAAGTACCAAAATATCTTCTTTTGGCAAAACTTGAATCGCATGATAAAGAGCAACGATTTTTTTCGGGGCGCGTAGGCGCATTAATTTAACCCTTTTTTGCAAAGTAATTTTATTCGGATTCTCTTTTTCAAACTGGGAAATGTCATGTGTGTTTTATGTTTTGTTTCTTTTCCTAAAAAAAGAACAGTGTGCAGTCTTTGAATTTATAATTATCGTGTCCAAGTGGTTGTGAAAATGATATGAAGTAGCAATGCTGCGGTAAAGTGTTTTGTTTTTAATAGCTAAGTAAAAAAAAACAAAAAAAAAAAAACAGAACAACTACTGTTTTCAAATTCGGTGACATGGATTGAAATGTTTAGGTTTCTCAGCTAAAAGAGGATATCTCCCTCAATTTCCCACAATATACCAAAAGGAAAAAAACAACAACCTGATGACCGCCAAGCAGCAAAACTTCAAAAGCACTGAGCGTATATATTCCATGTACAGAGATACTTAAAATGTTTGTTTAAAAAAACTTTCACCAGAATGTAAATAATTTGTGTTATTGTGTTAAGTTTGCTACAATTTTAACACAAAAATATACTTCCAAGAAGTATATAATTGTCAATATTTTGTCAATAAAGTTTTATCATGTTGCTCAAAATAATAATAATAAAAAAAACAACAGCAGAAAACTTCGACGAGTTTGTGAGCGGTAAAGCTGAAGCTTATATTTTTACTCGATCAAGTGTGGACGATCCCGATTTCAAAACATTCACAAAATTTTGAAAACATAACTAGCCTAAATACTTACATAAACATAACTAGCCTAAATACATAAATAAATAAATTAATAAATAAATTACAAATTAAACCTAAAAAACATAAATAGCAAAGCTTACGCAATAAAATATTGGGTGGTCTCTGATTATAGAGCATATATGCATATGCATTTATGGAAAATATCATTTTTTGTATTGAATACTAGGCTATGAAATATGTATACAAATAATAGGATGTATATATGGGCAAATATTAAAGGTGCATGGCTAGCGTATTTGCATACTGATAGTAATTCTATCGTGTTGGATAATATATTTTTAAACTAAGGTTCCCTATCAAGTAGGGAAACAAAATAAAGCACAAATTGGATGCTGTTGCCAGATAGCTACTTTACCGGACGACGTGCTCCTTGTTGTTGTTGTTGTTTTTTTCTTTGTATTATTTTTTCCCCTCGGCCTGGTAGACGGCATTAATCAGTTTTATTTCCAAGGACAGAAAAAGCAGTGTCTGGCTCGTTCAGGCCACAAAGAGTCCTTACAAGCTTTTGTGAAAGTGCAAATCAGTTTAGGCAATTATCATACGAGTAATATGAAGGAAAGGGGAGGAGGGATGCGTTGCCCACTGGTCCACTTTAATCTGTTAATCCGTGGATCCAAAGGGGGCCTGGTTGGACATAATTTAGGACAATCCGACTGCCCCGCACAAAGGCGATAAGGGGAAAGCTGCAATGTGCTTAAAATGGGAGCTTTGTTTTTAAAATCGTGCCATTTCTGGAGTAAATCATATATTTTTTTGCATCCATCCAGGTCTAATAATTTCTAGTTCTGACACCCGGACGATGTCAAATGTACACATTATTCAGACTTTATTATTATTATAATTTTTTAAAACATAAACCACTGGTCTGTTCCCCCCTGGTCTTTAGAGGAGGATATTTGATGGCCTGTGAACTATAACGGCAATAAAAAAAATCTACAGAGAAGCTTTGGAAACCCCCACCACACAACTCCCTTAAAAGCTTTATTACAAACCCAGCTTTGAAATAGAGGGATTAGGAGGCTGAAAGGGGGGTCCCACAATGGCTGCAAGAAAAGGTTTCATGCTAATGAGGTTAATGCCCTTTTGTATCTCTGGACTGCACAACTTCATTACTCCTATCTGGAGGAGCTCAGTCCACTCGAGCTCCCCCCGCCCTAAAAAAGGGAAGAAGGATTTCATAGCCGTCCTGTTCAAACTAGATAATTATATCTTTTCAAGTTGGCACTGAGATAAAGACAAAGTGCCTTGATCCGCTGCAAACAAATCTGGCACACCATAGCGGCTTATTATTATTATTATTATTATTATTATTATTATTATTTATTTTGCACAGTCAGTTTCAATGCGTCAAGTGTTTACATTTAACGATGGTTAATTAGTTTAAATTAATAAAAAAGTATATAGTATATATATATATAAACACAGCTGCATAGTTTTATGTCTTAATAGAGCAAACTTTTTTCTGCATTAAAAAAAAAAAAAACTGAGGAAAGGTGTATTTTATGAAGCACAAACCAAACTCGGCTATACCAGACTTTTTTTTTTTTTTAAGAATAAGCTAATATAATTCAACAATTATAAACGGAAATCTAACAAAATTAATAATTTCTGAATTAAGGGTACAATTATTTATTATCAACAGTATATGTTCAAAAAAGAGTCACAAATAATAATAGTATTTATTGATTTTATCTCTTGTGAAGTACAACATAGGATTCTGCAACTCTCATTTTTCCGATAGTAGACCAGATGATCCTAATCACTTGTTCCTATTTTTCAATTCAAAATAATTAATACTTCATAGGGTCTCCATTTATAAATCAATTGGATCAGAATTATCCCTACTTCCCTTTTTATTATTATTTTATTTTAGACTCTAGAAACACCGAAAGGTGGATTATGAGCTCGGCCTAATACGCTATGAATATCCGGCCACGACTTTCCTTTTATCAACAAGCCTGCTGGCCCGGTGACCCCGTGACCCGCTTACCTAACCTCATAGTGCGTTAACACGTCGGAGGGGGAACATTAACTGCAATGCCACGCTTATGGAGTAAAAGAGCGATCAATCACGAAGGTTCCTTGCAGTATGGCTTCATGCACTTTACAACTAGCCCTCAAATAGCAGGAAAACTAGAGAAAGAGGGAGAGAGAGAGAGAGAGAGAGATGATGCGAGTGATGCTTTATAGCTAATTGGTCGCCTCTTAAAACAGCCTCCTATCAAATAACCCCGGTGACCCAAAACCTCTAATCGGCAATTACTAGCTTTAATTACATCCGCTCATCCGAGTGAATAGCACTTTTACCAGGACGCACTCAGGGCGCAGGATAAAGCCACGCATTGACGCACAGCTCCTGTAAACATGGAGATGAAGAAAAAAAAAATGGCATTGACACTCTGTGGTATTCGGACAAATTAAGGATCAAAATCAAAACTTTGCAGTCGCCCATCGGCCTTCTGACTCCACCAAATTATTCCTATTTTGTGCGACTTTATACAAGGATGAGCAAACCAGAAATAAATATTAAACTAAAAATGCGTAAAGAGTAGTTGGGTATAAACACGCCTCTGTACCGCATGCTTTATTCACCAAACTAAGGTTTAAATGATGGCAGCGACATGCAATATTTTTATCGACTTACTTTTACTTGAATCCTCATTGAGATCAGATCTCTAAATACTTTTCTGGTGACAAAGTCACAAAAAATGTTTAATATTAGAGAATACATTCAATATAGATCATGCGATTTTAACAGCGACGTAGAAAATAGAAGGTGTCACTTTAACCTGTCCGTGGAAAAGTGAACCACTGCATGGCAACTTTAATTATTCACAGATTCTTATTTATCAAAGACAAACGTTGGGATACGGACATTTAAGGCGCATCGAGACGCTACAGACTATTTTATCTCAGCATAAATTCAGTTGCTGTCTAAGATGGCAAATATTAGCTATTACAAAAAAAAATCACTTAGGGTTGTAGTAAACTGCAAAACTACATATTTGCTGCATTGTATTTATTTAAAAATATTTTTACTAAAACTCGAAAGAAAGATCTGTTTTTGGTTTTAAAGTAACACTGCGTTTTATAGCATCTGTTAAATATAGACGACATACAGCAGGGTGTTAATTTTTCCTTCCTGCTATTTGTTTACAACTGTTCATCTAAAAACGCTTTTTTAATTAGTGTTTAATTAATTAGTTTACGTGTTTGCCCTGGAGCAGCCATTGTGCGTGTTTTTTTCTCAGTGTATTTCATTGATTGCACATATGTTTTTAGACTCTACTGGGCTTCCCTGAAACTAAGGATTCCGTCTCAGAGGGGTTTTCCCCTTTAAATAAACAATAATTCAATTAAAGAAGCAGAATAGAGCACAGACACAATGCAGATCGACAACAAACTTGCTTATTTCCGTTTCACCAGCTGCTATAAAAACCTTGAAATTTTAGGTTCAGCAATAAACATTAAAGGCTAAGAAGCAATTAACACCCAGCCATCCAGCAAACTAACAATACAGCAAATAGGCGTTTATATTTTTCTTTCGACACCACTCTACATTTATTTTCGACATAAGAAATGTTTTCTTTCATTGTCTTTAACTTCTGATTTTGGATTTTCCCTCCCTACACATACACACACACAAAAAAATTTAACTTCAGATCATAAATTGCCATGCCTTCAAGTTTCCCCCAATTTTCAAAAGAACATTTCCACCTCACAAAGAGCTTGATAATCAACTAACTATTTGGATCATGCAAACATAATGAAAAGTTCAAACTCTTCAAGGCAGGGAGTTCCTGAGACAGGAACAGCAAACCAATGATCTCATAAACTAACCAGCTCTGAAAATCAGCAGCATAACACTCAATCACACAATGTTGTTTATAAATATCCATTTGATTCTCATGATAATACAGACGCTCCACATGATGCTCAATTTAATTCATATAATTCTCTAGATTGCATCTAATCAGCTTAAATACCTGACACTGTGGAAAAGTTATTTCAACAGGCATTAATTAATTTCTAAATGAAAATTTTCCATTTTCATTATTTTATCAATCATTTAAAATATAGTTAGGCTGGAGGTAACCCTTGTATCCAATGGCAAAAAGATTCAGCGATAGATTCTTACATATCATTTGTATGAAAATGGCAAAGCAAATACACATTACAAACGGACATCAACCCCCTATTGAAATGTAAGTTAACTTTTAAAACTAACATCTGAAGCTCTCAAATTCAAGGATGTAGTTTGGTTAATGCTTCAGTGTCATAAGGTTTGGCCATGTCAGTGAGATCAATCACGATTAATTCCAATGACATTGTGTTTAGGCAAAGCAAAACAGTGGCCTTGCATCAAACAGTACTAAACCAGAACGTTGACTTTTACAATAATTCCTTATAAAACAATTCCTTCTAAAAACATTATCCAACTTAAACACACTTTAGAAAAAAAAATTAGATGCCTGATGTTTGGTTGTCCCAATGGGGGAACTGTTAATGCAAGGGGCCTGTCTTAGCTGCTGTGGCCACAAGCTGACACATCAACCAATCAGAAGCAGGAAGAATTCAGTACATAAAAAAAAAAAAAAAAAAAAAAGTTCAGTCAAAAAAAAAAAAGTCTTCATTGACTGCATCTTTAATTCAATCAGGTCTGAGTAATCCGAGATCCTTTCTTTCATACCACTGAGCTCAGGAATGCTTGAATCTGATTGGTCAAAAGGCATTAACATCAACTTTAGCAGTAGGTTCTATTAATGCACTTAGTCTAACATGGATTCCTTCTAACAACTTAGGCTTTTATAAATACTTTTAACATTTAACATTTACAGTCAAGATGTGAAGCTGGGTAGAAAATTTCAGGAATTTGTGCTTTCTCAAGATGATGTAGTCGTAGGCAAGTTACGCAAGAGAACCAAAGTGCTTTTTTTTTTTTTTTTGTCACTGATAAATTCACTGACTTTTGCAACACAAAATTATGAATTTCATCACAGTTTCATCATGGATCATTATCGGATTGCACACCAGCACACCTTAGTTTGTGAAATCCAGTACAGCCATCGCTTATAAAACCTATAACCAAACATTTTTGATTTATTGGCTAAGCTAGATGGTCTGGCAGTTCAAAAAGTTCAAAACAGATAGCAGACATAAGTTACGATTATTTTTGCGGTCCATCATTCTAAGAAGGGTATGATATTTAATTAACCATGAGCCATTAACGTGACTCCAAAACACGCGCTTGAAACTTAAGACAAGCCAAAAGAAACCGTACACACGGCCACACCAATTTGTGACCTCAGAGTTGAACAGCACACTGAGGTTTAGATGAGAGGATTAATTTCTTCTACAGAGTGCTTAAAAAATCACAACCAATATCTGCCATGCTTATGAAATGAAAGGCTGTGCCAGTTAGCACTGGAAATCTCTGTTAGCCAATAACAGTAAAGTAGCGCAAGCCAATGGGAGGTTCAAATTCCATCAGGACGATGGTGTTGGGACGACATACAGCATTACACAGAGCTGCTGACGTGACATGGTGGTTATATTTTAATAAAGTGTAGCCATGAGTTAATATATTGAGACCATGAGATTTAGAAATGCTTAACTCGTAGCAAATGTTTGAAAGAAGAGCGTTCTAGCACCACGAGCACAGGCAGAGAACTGACCGATATACATGATTTCAGTAAAGAAATGAATCGCTGCTATTGGGATATGTCTGTACCATTATCCAACGTCATCTTAACCAAATCTTCTGTAGACCGCCCCCCCCCCCGCGCAAGGAATGAACTGGAGGCTACATAATAAGCATGAGGTTTCATAAAATATGATATTGTGGAATCCAGTTACACAATTTGTGGCCACAACATAAGTCATGACTAAGAGATACTTAGCTTGTGGCCTTGAAATATTAATTGGAGGCTTTGCTATATTAATTCATGGTCACACCTTGTTAAAACATAACCCTCAACAACTCTAATATAAATAGAGATTATTTTCATGGTGCAGATTTCTATTATTTCTTTGTATTCCAGTTAAATCCAATCATAATTGAACTGTAGCGGTGTTTAAAAAGTAAAGCCTCCTATAAATTTAGCATATTTGTTAAGGGGGCGTCAGGCTGGACCGGTTTTAACTCAGACGGCAAAGAATTCTAATAACCCATTCAAGATAAACAAATCTAAAAATATGTTTTTCAGGTTTTAGCGGCAGCCTCGAGAGCATACAGAATTTTGTGCATCTAAGAACTTGGTAAGACATTTTAGGCGAGTGAGCAGAAGCTTGCTAAATCTGAATAGCACTGGACGTTTTGTCTCAAAGCGAGGAGAGAGCAAATCAGGCCAATTCACACAAGGGTTTCTGCATGTCTGCATGTGTGTGTGTGTGTAAGCAAGAGAGAGCAAGAGAGAAAAGGAGAAAAGTGTGTGTGTAGCTCCTTGTTTCTACTGTCCAGTCACTTGCTGTCCTTTTGGGGGGACTCCAGGGGCTAGTTAGAAGGTGTCTCGTTCTCACCACGAATCTAATTAGATCCCTGACTGAGGTCTTAACATTTCCTTGAAGAAAGAGAGAGAGAGAGAGAGAGAGAGAGAGAAGGAACGCTGTTCAAAAGGGGGAGAAAAGGTGCTAAAACACCATCTCTCTTCCCTTTCCTCACTCTCCACCACCCTCACCCCATCCCGCCAGCCCCCTCGGAAGAAAAACAAAGAGCGGCGAGCTAATGAAGTTGGTAATTAAGAAGCTTCTGTCAGGCACAATAGGTAATTAGACATTCGCTTCCCTCGGGTGCTGGCAGTCCAGTCTCATCAGTGCTTGGAATGACCAAGCATGCTAGCCTTTCAGACCCCTCTGAAAAGAGAGAGGAGTGCTAATTTTCACCTCCCCCTGACCTGGACCTGCTATATCTCCTCAGGCTCAGAGTGCACCATTTCCTCCCACATTCAGTACCGTGGTTCACCCGGATTGCCAAGTGTGTTACGAAATACACACCAGGCACTCAGAGACGTGGTCAGAACACTAGAATCCACATGCATCCTGCGTTGGGTTCTACAGTACAGTATACACCAGAACCGATATCATTTATACAAAAATGGCAAACAACAACAGCAACAACAAAAAAAAAAAAGGCACGATTATGAGGAGAAGCTCCTAAACAGCTCCATGAGCATCTTTCACCTTTTGAAGCCACTCTCGTTGCTTTGTCTATGAACTGAAACGGGCAAGGCGCTGTGAAATGAGTGTGCATGTGCCTCTCTCAGCATTCTGAGGGAAGCCATTCTAATTATCACGTTTCCTTTAGATTGCTCGGCCCGTGGTGGAGATAGGGAGAGTTCACTTGGCCTCAATTAAGCATATTTATCTCTGATTATCCGACGGTGAGATTTCTGTGCGGGCGAAGAGATTATTCTAAAGAGGCGGCGATACGCGGGAGGAGCGAAATGTTCAGACGAAGTGACATCTTTCAGCCGGAGAAGAAAGGGGAAATGAAAGAAATGGAAATTGAATCAGGATGAGACGCAGTTAAAACTCCCTTCTGTGTTTCTCCATACCGGTGTAAACCGAACGATTGGCTTTCGTTTTCTCCCCTGACGGGGGATAACATATGCCCACATGAGGAGACATTTTCTCCATGAGACAAGTGAACCAAGAATTGAAAGAAAAAATTTTGTATTTCGTCCCCTCAGATGTGTAAGTTTCTATTCCAATATTATTGAACATCTCCTGTACAGTGTCTATACTAAACCCTCGAGGAACCCTTCCACTACACGTTCAACCAGAGACGTGTAATATGCGCCGTCCTGTGAAAAGCAAGGATGGTACATAGAAAATTGTGCTGAGAGCTAACACACTTATTGAATCCAAACAAAAATCATGCCTCTGTCCTTTGTCTCCTTGTTTAATTTGGATTCTGATCAGACATCGCGTGCTTCATCATCTATTACTTACTTTCCCAAAGGCATTTTGTTGGGGACGAAAAAGTCACGATATGGTGCATGAAACTACTACTTTATTTTTCAAATAAGAAGTAAAATACTATTATACAGTGATAATATTTGTATCGTCCTCCAAATATATTCGGTTCATCTGGACCTACAGTTAAATACATTTTTTTAAGATCCTGGACAGACATGATGCCAAAATCCCTAGCCAGGAATTCAACCTCGAGTTCCTGAACATGAACAAGCACACTCAACCTTGATGTGACCTTGACCCTATTTGGGTCAATTCCAAAATCAAATCTGTTCATCAGCTGGTTAATGTCCAAACATCATTCCAAAACAAATACAACAAACGTTCGAGCAGAATCTAGGACGGACAACAACAATGACTTTATCTGGTGGTAGAGGCGTAATCCACTTTTAACAGCAAACTTGAATAGTTTGGATACCAAAAATATAATGGAACCAAAAATATGACTTTCCTAATGTTAAATGTGTTTAAAATTAATAAATTGCTTTCCAGTGCCAGAGCCCAGATTTTCTGCTCTCTTACGCACTCAAAGTTCAGCTGGTCAGTTTCTCATAGTAAAGACAATATCTCAAGAGTTTAATACACGTTCAATGTAACGCTTACACCACGACTTGAAAATGACGATTCTTTCAGCACTACAGCCCTAAACTCCATGCCAATCTCTCACATACTGTATGTGTCAAGGATCTGGTGCTTACAGGGGCCCCTTTGATCTGTGGGTTCATTTTGACATTCCTGGTAACCATTTACACTGTTTAGACGAGACGTGCCCTGCTGCAGGGCACAACACCTGGGATCTGAACCGCTGACCTCACGGCCGAAGCTCAGGGATCAGCACGGACAGACAGAACCTCTGCTTCATATCCTGTTAGGCCCCCGGCTGTGCCGGAGCATGTAGGCAGCCCTTGAGACATGTCACCTGTGCCCAGGTAATAGCAGTCATAACATAGGAAAGGGAAAAGGTCGGAGGAAGCGGTGCACAGCTGTGTCCACAAACGGAAAAACGCTCACAGGCCACATTGTCATCTTAAGCCATGATGTTCCTCAGTTATCCGAGTAAATCTGAACGATCATACTGGATCATTCGTCTTACATACAATAATGGGGTGTAGCTCAACTGCAGGAAGAACCAAGTAATGGTTTCGCCCAGGGGAAGCGGTTCTCAAATGGATAATCATAACCCACTATTATCCTTCTGATCGAACATATTTGAAAGGAGTTATTAGCCTGTTTTAATAGGAGAGTGAGATCCGTTGTGGAATTTCATTATTAACTAACTTTTTCGCTAGCTTCGAATGAACAATTAAAAAAAAAAAAAACAAGTTAGGGTATTTATGTTATGATAAACTGCCAGGGGAAGTGTTTCAACATCTGGATACGTTGCTTTCGCTCAATGAGCACAACATGTTGAGACTTTTTGCACAGAGACTTGTGGCGAACATATGACACTATAAAACGGTATACGCAATCGCCTCATTAACTCCGGCACCTTTTTGCAGAGTTTGCATTCTAAGAGATTGTGAGCGCTGGTATTCATAGAACATGTGTACATGCGTTCTACTTAAGGGTCTGGTTTCACACCCCCTAACAAGAGTGGCTGTTTCAACACGCGCATAGTCTGTACCAGTAGGTTATGAGGAAATGACTCCACTGGGAGAGAGAGCTTATCTTAAGATCTGGAGAGGCGCACGGTAATTGCAACACAGGTCTCCAGCCACACCTCGTGCACTTCAACAAGGACCAGCTCCTCAAGTCAGTCCTCATGGCTAACCAATGGCGAGGCCACATGTGGAGGCAAGTGCTGCATAGGTTAAGACAATAGTTTTAAAACCAGCAGCTTTGGAGGACAGGTTAAACAGATGCACAAAGTTGCAAAGTGAATTCCAGCCTTAATGATGCAAAAATTTGAGTGTCATAGTGGCCATGTGAGATCCTCAGACAATGCACATCTCATACTTCCACCTCATCCTTTTTCAACTCCCCTTCCAAATTTACTGTTTCAACGTCAATGTAAATGAGCTCCTGCCATGCCACACCCTGTCATAGGTGGGAGGAGCAGAGCAACAAGACAGGGGAGGTCTTACACGAAGTCACATTAGGAAGAAAATGGTACGTCCTCCTAAGGTCATTATATATATTTTTATAACTTAATTTCACTAATAAGTTAACTTTGCATAATAGGTCCCGTTTGAAGCAAGCGTGAAAACACCACCCAGTTTCCTCTACTAAATCCAACCTTAACCAAATGACAATCGATTTGTCCTGCTTCTGTTACTCCTTAAGTAGCACATCTTCCAGTCCTAACCTATCTTGTTTAAAAAGTTACATTAAGGCTAGAATTGTATTCACACAACAAAAAATTTAAATTTTTATTATATCAGGCTGAATGTTTAATATGGTGGTGTAATCGCCAGGCCCATAAATGTTACGTTACTTCCATCGGCTGTGTCCACATGTGTGTCTGGGACTCCACTTCCTCTTTAACCTCTGTGAAACATGCTCTTCTTTGATACATGACCTCTGATGCATGTGGCTCCATAGGTTCTAAAAAAAAAAAAAAAAAAAAAACCATGCAGGATGTGTCTTCTCTCTGTACCCCACCCTTAAATCACGTTTTGATAAGCTCGGCTGACGAGCCTCTCCTCAGGAGGAAATAAATGAGTCATTCTGAGCTCAGCGGGCTTTCCAAAACAAAAGCTGAAAAGGAGGCTGGAATTTTTGGAACGTTGTCCGTTTCCCAGCAGGTGCCTGTCAGCTCCCTAACAGATGTTCAACATACTGCTTCCTCCTCCTGCGTTAGTCGATGCCAAAGTGCCGCAAGTGAGGGAGCGAGCGAGCGAGCCAGTGAGCTAGGGCGGCGCTCATCTCATCCCTCAACGTCCGGCCTCGACCCTGCGCCTCTCAGCGCCACCGCCACGGGGGAGATAAAGAGCCTTGGACTGCCTGCTTGAAGGAATCCTAAATAGTAGTGGCTGTAAATCAGGCTCCCATGGCCCTATGGGTAGCAATTATCTTTTTTCGCACTAATAAATCCCCTCCCCATTACTGATAAGGTGGTGCTCTTTCTGAACCGCACAGAGGAAAGAAAACAAAAGCGTGCGTTTAATGAGGGAGGAAGACTTGGATAGCGTAGACGGCTTTTTACATTTTTTTTTTCTTTCCGGTACGGTTTCTCGGTTCACTGGAAGCCGTTCTGCATCTTTACAGCTCCTTCTAATATGCTTTTGTTCCCGGCTAATTTATATCTATTGCGCGCACACAAGACTTTAAGAGCCAGTTATTCGCTGCAGGTGCAGAGAGTCTTTGAAAGTGTGAATTTTGATATAGATCCTCCTCAGACTTCTTTGATAGCCAAGATAATGAAGTCGCATATAAACTCTTAGTAACGTTTAGCGCTAGACTAGCTCTGTGGAGACTTAACGTGTTAGCTTGGTGAGAGATGAGAGGGGACGACTGATCAGATAGCAAGGTTCCACGATTGTATCTTTCAGGTTCATGTCTTCTTGGATGTTGAGCTGCGTTTTGCAGCAGGAGCCGATGATGGACTACTGATATTCATGTTCAGAGCCAAAGTGTAAAAAAAAAAAAATTTTTTTAAGTCAAGTAAAATCACATATGAGGATAATGATTGGCAATGACACAATGACAGAAAAAAAAATCCTTGACTTTCTATATGCAAGTTGTGCAAAGGTCCCACTTGCTCATTTTGCACGTTAACACCTTAATATTCAATATCCTCCAATAACATCACCGCCAAGGTCTCAAATGTCAAATTCTTAAAAGGACACATTTCTGATAGCAATGTTGATGTTTTTAATGCATATAATGGGGATAATCTGTTCATTCACTTTATAACAGCTCTAAATGGTCTCCTCTTTTTCTCCTTTTCTTTTTCAACCCCCCTCTTTTTTTATTTATAAGTACCACATATTCCTATCACAAACACTTCTCTGCAAGAGAGTACAGCGCTTCACCTCTGATAGCCGACACTGGAGACTCCTTCCCTAAAGGCCAGAATACTCAACCATACAAGCAATCACAAACTGCACAAACTGTGTGTAGTGGTTCAGGTCTTTGACTTTGTTCAATTTGGTCGATCACACCGCTGAAGTTGTACATCTTTGTTTCTTGACTAAATAAATCTCCGTGTATACGCTATAAAGACATCAGTCTTGTTAGTCCCAGACCCAGAGAAACTCCTCCATCAGATGCATGACAAATGATGTGCTCCTTATAAAAGCACTGTGCTACTTTATGACCTAATTAACAATTGCACGGAATGATTAATAGATAAATAGTCCTAATCTCTTCCTTATTGATGCAGATCTCTGAGCACAAAGTGAGACCAGGTGTGTTTGCCCGTGCAAGCCACAGAGAACAAACATCAATTAAAAAGAGAAGGATGGAAAAAAAAAAAAAAAAAAAAACAGCACAGTAACAAATTCTGCTCTCCTGCTTCTTCACAACTTCTTAGGTTGGGCCCTCGTTCTTAGTGAAGACTTAAGTTTAACCTCATTAGGAGAGCACACACTAGATACATAATTATTCCTGAGAGGATCAGCCTCACTAATACAAATTAGAGTGATAATGAAGCCACTGAGACTGGCCACTGCTGCTCCCTGAACATCACCCGCGCTGAACTATTATGTGGAATTAGAGCGTTTGTTTACGTTGTGTGCTAAAAGCCTTTTTTTGCTATTTATAAAAAAAGAAAAGTCCAGGTTGTGCAAGTTCAGCATAATCGGCATTACGGAACCCGTTTGGAATTTAGCGTCCCAAACTATTTAATTCAGGGCAAACAAGTATTCAGAAAATCGTAGAAAGCCCAAATGTTGTGCATCATAACTGACTGCTTTGGCTGAGCTGCACGAGTTCTCCTTATTGCGTAACTGCTGCGAATTTAGGCTGAAAAGCTGTTAGGCAGAGGAGCATGTACAACGCTGTCGGGCGCTTGTAAAAGTTCTGTGTGAGAAGACAATTCACGTCCGCTATCCGAAACGCATCTGGCCTTTTTATGCAATGCGGCAATTTGAGCGTGCTGAAAGTCTACTTCAAAAGATGTTCGAACGTCTCCTCGGGCAGGAGGAAATAATTCCTTTTCTTACCATTTCAAAACTTCACTCAAACATGAACTATAAATCTGGGATATGGCCATTTTTTCATGTTTTTTTTTTTTTTTTTTACAGTGACAGAGATCCTCCTTGAGGTAAAGCTTATAAACTGCTAAACGACTGTGTAGTACTGCTACCTGAAAAGCAAGCAAACAAACAAACAAACAAACAAACAAACAAACATCACATTTCACATCATAATGTAACACATGAACATAAAAATAATATGGAAAACAAAAAAAAACATGCAGAATGAATTCAAAAAATGAATCACTTCTAAAAGTCACATGACTCAAATTACTTTATATTTAGTAGTAAATTTGTAAAAAAATCAATCCCATGTTAATAAATAAATAAACAAATAAAGCATACTTGAAAAAATAACTGCGCAAAAATCCCAAGAGGAGTGTGTGTGTGTGTGTGTGTGTGTGTGTGTGTGTGTCTGTGGGGGTGGGGGAGGGGGGGGGGGTGGAGTGAAAGTTAATGAATGTCATTTAAACAAAAAAATACATCATGCATATGAAGTGTCTAATAAATACGCGCACATTTTTGGTATTATTCTCTAATTATGTAGCAATAAAAAAAAAGCAATAGAAATTTTGGCAGAAACACTACAAAAGTGATTGTTTAGTGCGTTCGAGGCCAAAGCTGTGAATTAAAAAAAAAAAAAAAAACCCTCCAAGAACAAAAAAAAAAAAAAAACACACACACACCACACAAGTAGACGTTTCGCATGCGTGTTGTTTGCAAGCTTGGTCACACGCCAAAACATCATTCTGTGGTTTCACACGGTTTTAATAAACCTCTCAAAAATAAAGAATTGTGTTCAAACAGCTCTCTCCTTGGCCTGGTGCAGGTTAAACAAACCTGGGTGTTTTATTAGAGAGCATGCACAAGAATGAAAAAAAAAAATGCTCTGAGGCTCTGAAAAAAAAAAAATTGCAAAAGGAAGTCGACAAGAGAGACAAATGATGGATCTCACCCCACCGAAGGGGCTTGACATTTTAGCCAGAAAGGTTGATCGGTGCCATTGGCTGCCAATTAAACTGCGTAATAAAGTCTTTAGAGAGGACGAAATGAAAATCCACACCCTCCTGCAGTGGTGCTGTCAGAGTGAGCTCAGCGAGGCTGGAAGGACGGGTCTATTAAAGCTCGTGTCACACGTATGTTTGGCACATTTGAAAGCCATTTGGCTTCCTTTGTAAGATGCCTCTCTGGTTAAAGGGGAAGGACAGAGAATCTGGTGTGTGTGTGTGTGTGTGTGTGTGTGTGGGAGATGAAGCCACATCCAACAAATCCAAGCCTCATGTAAACTGCAGATAAAAGAGGCAACAGAGCAATTAGAGGCATCCTCTGACCTGGCGGGTGCTTCTCTTGAAAGCCACAGTTCCTGACAGGAAAAAACTCCCTGAGCTGATACTATCTGTGGGATAGCGCTAAATAACCCAGTTATATATTTCTCCGGGCACCACAGAGTGATTGAAAGGGAGTGAAGGAGCAGATTTTGGCCAAAGGCAAAGATAAGCACCAATGTGTGTGTGTGTGTGTGTGTTGTGTGAGTATGAGACGAGTCAGGTCCAGCAATCAGTTTGTGATCTGGGGCGGTGTATCGTGGCGTTGTAAGATCTGCTAAACTGGCCCTAATTTGCCCTGTTTTAGGAGGTGTGTGATGAGGTGGAAAAGGTCCAGAGGGGGGAAAGGAAGCGGCCTTTCGTCTGTCAGAGACGGAGTTAAGCCTCGCCCCGGGGGCGGCACACTCGACCGAGATGAAGCCTGAGATAGGAGAGGGGAAGGAGGGAGAGCAGAGGATGAAAGATCGTCCACACCTGAGAGTTACAGCTCACTCAGCGAGCGCTCGCGGTCGCGGCTGCGAGAGTTTTTGTTTCTTTATTAAGCGCGTCACTCACCAAGTGCATTATGTATTAGTGCACAATGACTCATTCCACAGGTGTGCAGACTTTGAGGGGTGCACTTTCTTTGAGACGGTTAAGTTTTCAACATGCTAACACGAGCAAACTTAATCTGCATCTTAATACAACTGGGATTCAGTGTGACGTTTTTGCGCTGCTAGTCCCTGGCCCCTGTGCAGACATCCGAATGGTTTTGGCCATCAGCTACATCTTTTATACGACTATCCGCTCTGCTTGCCATTTTTTTGCTAAAGATTTTATTGCTAAATATTAAAAACACACTATGACAGCCCAGTGGCCGAATGCTCAAATGACGATGGAGTCCAAACCCAGTCAGGACGTCTCTATCCGTCGCCACTCTGCCCTATTGCCAGTATCCTTGGTGCATTCGTGGATTTTACATCCTAATTGGTCTCAAGTATTAACAGGGGCTCTGACTATAGCGTAGCCTACAAAAAGTGATTAATGACGCAAACCAAAGTCAGTCCAAATTTAAACCATAACCCCTCTCCAGAGAGAATGCACACACCTAACCTGCACACACCATCACTTAAGCGTGAGTGGTCAATGTTTCAGGCACGAGTGAGAACCCTGTTGTATTCTAGAACCACAAACATTCACACCGACACATGAATGTGTGAGTGTGTGAGAGAAAGAGAAACAACCTCTTTCCTTGGCAGGTCAAATTTGGCTTGGCAGAACAGCCGACCACAGAACAACCTGGAACCGTGTCAGAGAGCGCAACAGAGAAACAGAGCGAGAGATGGTCAGTAAGAGAGGGGGGAGAGAGAAAGAGAGGAAAAAAGAAAAAATGATAATAATAAAAAAAGCAATAGAGTGTGGGGTTGTTTACAGTACATGGATGATTTGGGTGGTTTGATCGTACATGGAAGTACATTTCTGTGTTAAACACGGATTTAATTTTTATCTAACGTGCAGGGCTTCAGTTCTATACACATACACACAAGGCTGAGTGTGTGCGAGTGTACTCGCCCAGTGTGAATAATCTTGTTTTAGTTGGTCTGGATACACATCAGGACCTCTGAATGGGACTACAGGGCCTCGGTGATGTTGCGCTGTTGACTAAGCCTGAATCTGCATTGACGTCCAAAGCAATTATCCTGACTTTTAAGCTGTGAGCTGCATTTATTACTGCATAAAAGCCCTCATTCATTTAACATATATCTGATTATTTATTTAAGACTCGTATGACAGGCGCTCATGTCTCTCGGCATTATGCGGTCGTCATCTCAGCGCACGGTTTGGTGTCTGATGAACAGGAATGAGCTTATTGAAGTCCCTGCGTCTGCAGTAACAGGTGCCGTAACATGATGTTTAGGCAGATTCCTAATGAATGGTTATTTAAAAAAAAAAGGTATATATAAAAAAAAGTGCACATGTGCTTGATATTACCGTATACATTTGCTAAATTCACATGAACATCATGGAAGCTTGACTAATGAGGTCTTAAAAACCCTCCAGTACGAAATAGCCCGGAGTAGACCAGAGCCAGGGTTGGTGTGGCCGTGCCTCCAATGCCTGCGGGTGGAGACCGCTGAGATCCACTCAACAGACCAGATTGCACAAGCCACTGTACTCATATTTAAGGATTCAGCCTGTGCTTATACTACAGTACCAGGGAATGCTTGATTCTGATTGGTTAAAAGTGTTCATTTTCTGTAACAGCAGCTCTGACTGTAGTTCCATCAGCAAAGATTATATTCCATCTCCATCCAGCTAGGAACGTCTATAGTCCAACCAGGGACCATGGAGGCCAATGGGGACCACTGTCTTTATTCCCATTTTGTACGACCATGGTAGGTCGGCATTCACGCACACATTGAAGAGGATATTAATGTCGGTTTAAATATGGAGAATTTCTAAAATTTTCCAAAGGAAAAGCATTTTTGGAAAAAAAAAAAGTGTCCAGTGTTAGATCTTGTGCATTTCTCACTGTTTTGTTGTATCCAGAGAAATACAGTGGCCGGTAAAGGAAAAGCCGTTTATAGCTAATTTAATACACCATGATAAAATTAATTGGACACCAAGCACAACGTGCCATTCTTTAAAGAATAACCGGATGTGTTGTTTTCACCCTACGCTTTGCGACGGGCCACATGCCCATCCTGCCACCGATTGTTCCCCTACGTCACCCAATAGTGCTTTTATTGTGACCTAAATCAGCAACTCCACCTACACTCGTTCAGAATCAGAACACTTCGTGAGACTCGGATACAAATCATAGTAAAATCGATGCCAGGCACGGAAATCCAAACACCACCCCGCCATCTGGAGACCTGGAGACGAAAAAATCCCGTATTCATAAATGCAATCTCATTCGCCAAGATTTACTGATGTTAACCGAAGTGTTCTCTTTGCGCATGCTGGATTACAACACAAAATCCTTTCATTAGGCTCTCATACTTGTAAAGCACGAAGGTGTTTTTTCCCCTCTAAGCTGATCACGAGCGCTGGTCCAGAGGCGACCCCGGGGTGACAAAAAGGTGTTGCTTGGATATTTCACCACACGGGGCGAAAGACGATTGCCTCAGCGGCGCCATCTCCGCGGGGACTTCTGGTGTCATTAGGCGTCCACAAAGCGCCGTGGCGGTCTGAGGTCCACAGCCTCGCACTTGGCTCATTAAAGCAGAGCAGGAGTCGAGCCTCTGCTCCAATCCTCCCTCTCATTAAACCGCATTCAGCTAATAGGCCAAATCCACACCAGCACCACCGCTGAGGCGAGAGGCCGGAGGAGTAAACGAGTGTGCTCACACCCCTCTACCCCCTTCCTCCATCCTCTCAGGCCTCTAAAGGCCCACCTGAAGCCCTTTAAAAATAGCAATTTAACCATGTAGCTGAAATTGGGACTGGTTACAGCGCTAGGATTCTCAGGTGAATTCTGAGCCATTAGTACAGTTGTTTTTTTTCCTTTTCCCCCTCAGTACCAGACAAGACGGCCTCTTGAGCCAGCACATTAAAGATCATGTTCCACGTTGGGAATCTCAGCTTGGTGGGGTCAGTTCAAATAAAAATCTCCATGTCTATTCAGGTCAGTGTATTTATACAATGTTTCAAAGGCGTCTCAGTTGTGCTTCGGGAGATCTATAACGGCTGAAGAAAGCATACGATTGACACGAATCCAGATGAAGTAAATAAGGACTGCGGTAAAATCTGTTATGATTCGCTAGTTGAGATTTGTTTTAAAGGTGTGATACGATTATTTTTGCTTTTCCCAGGCCACTATGACTACACTCGTACTTATTAGTGCAAAAAAAACTAATGTGTGAATCTTGAAACTTTTTACCTGGAACATTCTTTTTCATGACTCATCTATTATAAGCTGTGAAAAAATAAAATTTTTAGTTCGTAACTTTTAGTTCTCGGACCTGCTACCTAACCACACATAGCCCTCGGTGGTGATTTTGGAATTTTGCACAAATCACATCGACGTTGCTTCATCCTGAAGATTTCCTGAAACTCATGAGAAGAAGAAAAGTGAACTTATTCTTTTTTTTTTTTTTTCCCTGTATTTCAATGATACGGTGATACTGACTGAGACTGTCACTTTAAAACTTCAAGTTTTAATAAGAATGCTTTTGAAACCCCCCAAAAACCTTAAAGTCCATCATTCATTTAAAAGCAAGACGAGATTTGGAACCGTTAAACAAATTTCTGAACAGTTAAACAAATGTTGTCTAAGATCCTATGCTGGGAAATTTCTATATATATATATATATATATATATATATATATATATATATATATATATATATATATATAGAGAGAGAGAGAGAGAGAGAGAGAGAGAGAGTAGTTAGTGTGTATATTATTATATATACACACAATTATATTGTATATTATTATTATTTTTTTTTATATACATTTTTTTTATCATATTGCAGACTATTGCAAAAACATTTTGTGGATTTTTGGAAAATCAGGCAATACCCTGGATCCACATTGATGATGGGACCATCTCCTACCAAAATCATGTTTTCTGCATTTGAGCACAGCTCATTCTGAGAGGCCAAAGCCTCAGGCACAGGTAACCTGGCTGAATGTGTCAATACTCTCTTTCTATCTGGGACAGCAGACCTGCTCAGGGAGAAATTAAAGCAGCAGTGAGATTTAAGGTCTTGCTGGCCATCTTGGGGCCACTGCAGGAAGAATCAGTGGTAGAGAAGGCACAACATATTTTATTGATGAGGCCAGAAGGTTTTCCAGTTCAGCCAGGGACTCAGCAGTGAACACAGCATGGCTTGATAAGGAAAACCCACTCAGCCATACCAGTGGCATGTAGCCACACACCCGCTGGTTGGTGGGGGGTGAGGGATACTCAATGGACACAACAGCAAGAGAGAAACAGACTCAGTGGGAGAGAGAGAGAGAGCTAAGTGCCATTTATGGACCGGAGAAGGAAAAACAGTGCAAGCTAACATAGTGGATATCACAATGAGTGATATAATGAGACTAGGAATGCTAAAAAGGGTCGTTTAAAGCTTAATTTAGAAAAATATAGAAAAAAACTTGTAATCAGAAGCTGTCAAGTGGATAGCTCCATTCAGTGTATATACAAGGAAAAGATGAAAGTTGGCCACATAAATCGAATATGATCACAAATACTGTCATACACCACTACCTGACTTCATTTGAAAGTCTTGACATGAGCACAACAAGATATCCAGATCACGTTTACACCCCACTGGTTGTTTGGAGGGCTTCATTAATGAAAGCAACCATTAACTGTTAAACTTTCATTTGTTCTCAAACAAGAGATAAATAAGAATTAAAACCCAAAAGATTATGTGGTTTTACAAATCCATCAGAGTGTAAGAAATATGCAAGTGTAAACTTCTAAAACAAAAATTAAGAGTCAAATAAATTACTGGAGCCTCAATCTGAAGAAGTTATTAATTTGATAACCAAACGCAGCCTGGCTGATGCTGCTTATCATTTCATACATTTTGAATACACCAGCCTTCATGATTCATTCAAGATTACATCACCACTCCGTAAATGATCCAGTAACAGCATTCTTGAACAGATAACTTGAGGCTTTAGCCAGCACTTGTCTCTAGAAATAACTTTGAGCTTATGCAGGCTTAAACCCTGATGAGTGCATTGCTTGCTAATGGCACGCTCACTTTAAGCTGAAATGTAAACTAGCATTTGCCATGGAGATAATTATAGAATAGAGGATTAGGGGACTCTTTGTGCACCAGAAATCCATGCAGCCTCATTGGGTTTCCATGGCAGCAGTTTTCCTGAATTTTCTTGAGAGGAAATGACATCACCGTCATTAATGGTTGTTAAGATAGGCTGAGGCACTGAAACAAGAACAAGAACAATGGTTCATGTTGGGCATCGTAATTTCTGAATATTCTTTTTATTTATTTGAACTGTTGTTGATTGTTGGTTCTTGTCCAACGGATGTGATATTTATCCCTTAATAACTTAAAAAATGTCTAGTCTTATAAAAATCCCTATACTATTGCAATTGTGAAACTATCCTAGTCCATTATAGTGTCAGTCATTCTATATAATATATCCAGTCATATCTAGAGATGCGTAAGGTACTTACATCCGTTGCATAATTACATACATTTTGTGATGTTTAAAGTAATGGATTAAATAAATAATATTATGTTTTGAAGGTTAATGACATTGGGTCTATTTCACTAGTTAACTAGCTATCAACCTAGTTAATATAGTTTTATAAATAAATAAATAAATAAATAAATAAATACCAGGTTATAGTCATGCCTAAAATCCTTGTTAGTACATATTAAACACTAATACATTGTTGAATAAAGTGATACACAGTGTATGACATTATGTCACATTCACACTATTGAAATTTTTGTCTTTTTCTTTCATAAATCGTCTTGCATTTAGCTCTTATAAATGGCCTATTAAGGGCCAATGTAGGTATCAAGTACAGTGTTATCCAACTAATTAAGAACAGATCTGTTTCATTTCCAGTGCTGTGTACTGTTAGGAGCAATTATTTATGAGCATACTTGTTTTCTTTTTTTCTCTCTAATTAGTCCTTACAACACCATTATCTCCAAAAACACCTCTGCGGCCCGGTAGAGTGTAACAGTCAGCTCTTAGTTGTAAAGCTTACTTATTGTAGGTTATATTTCACAAAGGGGTGGTAATGGCTAATGCATATAGAACAGGGTACACTGATAAGAGAACGAAGGAGAAAGGATGAAGATAGGAGCACATTGATTATACAAAACCATTTGCAGAAAAAAAAAAATAATAACAAACCCACACAGCTCTGAAACACATGATGGCTTAAAAAGAAAGCAATTTATTTCAGGAACTCGAACATAAACTCCCTTTCTCACTCCTTTTGTTGACTTTTAGACAAAACCAAAGCAAGCAAAAAGGAGTAAGTAGTGCATTAAACAGACGTTTCCCTGACTTTCCAAAAAAATAAATAAATAAATAAAAATAACCAGTATTAGTGCTTTCCTGTTTTAGATCCCAGGGACGATAGAGGACATTTTTCAACAACGAACCAGTGCTGACTCAGATTGTATTATTATTATTATTATTATTTTTATTTTTATTTGGGCTTTGTCCCTTTTATTCTAGGAGTTGCCACATTGGATCATTTGATCTGCAAGTTTTACACTGCCTATTCTAACTCAAACTGTATTCAAATCACACACACCGATCCGAGGCAGGACTTGAACCCTCGATCCTGTAGGTGTGAGGCCACAGTGCTAAACAATAAGCATGCCACACTGTATGACAACTCGTTAAATGTAAATGATTTCAATATAATATTTTGTTAAAATCAGTGTTGAACACGCCATGGCCAGAACACACAACAACTCACAATACTCATCTGTCAAATTCAAGGTCACGTTTACACTCACCAGATTTTCTGTCACACACACCTGGACTCAATTTCCACTCACTTATATAAGTACTATATAGACTATAACTATCTGTTCAGCTCTGTTTTTGCCTTTGCCTCTCATATCGTGTTTGAGAACTGCCTGTCCTACTGCCCATCCTTCACCAAGTTTAACCCCTTTTTTTTATTTCTTTGTTGTTTGACAACTTTAATTAAATCATTAATTACAACTGCAACCATCTTTGTCACCTGGCACTGATTTACTGATGAATAAGCCATTTGCCCTGGGAGGGTTTGATTGATTGATTGATTGATTGATTGATTGATTGATTGATTGATTGATTGATTGATTGATTGATTGTAATTACTTTATTTTGGTCAGGGCTATGGCTATGTATGACTCTTGTGAATACAGAGTCTATCCTGGGAACACTAAGTGCAAGGTTGGAATAAGCCCTGGATGGTATGCCAGATGAATAATTTTTTATGTAGCTCTTAAATGATTTATTAACATTAGAGATTAATGCCAACTGCTGCACAACCTACAGCAGTACATATTAACTTTCGGTCAGATGTACAGTGGAATGCAGGACTGTCATCAGCTGCATCATATTCGTTACAGACGCTTTATCAGATGCATGTACTGTATTTCACAGAATATCCCTGCTATCATTCACTGCCTGACTGCCTGACTGTGTCCCATTGTCCTATAGCTAATAAGCTTATTAGCTATAGGACAATGGGACACAGTCTGGCAGTCAAAATGCCTCTTTTAGACTATGTGATAATCAAATTTACTTCATTTATTTCAGTGCATTATTTCCACATGAATGAATTTTGATACATTATCATAATTCACTTTTGTCCATCCAGTGTTTGATTGCATAAAATTGTCACAGGTTTTGAGGTAGTGAGTCACTAGCAGTTACCACTGCGTTACTTTACCATTGTCCAGTCATTATTCAGGGCTTAGGGGGCCTGGAGCCTATTCCAGAAAACAAGACAGGGAACACCCTGGCTCCCTGCATAAGGGGATTTAATGCATAAGCATTAAAATTTTGATCAGCCTACAGCGCATATATTTGGACTGTGGGAGTAAACTGTGGAGAATCCAGAGGAAACAAGCATGGGGAGAACATGTACGCACACACGCACGCACACACACGCACGCACGCACGCACACAGGTGAGATTTGAAACCCAAACCCAGAAGAACAGTTCTAAACTCTAAGCCACCAAGCTGCCACTATTCTACCACACATGTTATTTATCTTAGTGTAACACTTAAATTCCAAAGAGGCTGTTAATTAGCTGATCAGTTAAATCAGGTGTGCTGGGAGCTAAGAAAACACTAAAATCTGCAGGGGAGGTGGTCCTCCAGGACAGAGTTGAGAACCACTGCTCTATGCAATTCAAATAAAGTATTAGACACTTGTTTAAGCTAAATGTAAACTAAGCACAATTAGGTTACACTTTTCTTAAGCTTTGACTGAAATACCTAATGAGGTGGAATATTCATTTGTGAAAAGTATATCTCATCATCCCCCTAACCACTCTTTTACAGTTTGAGTCCTATGGCATCAGGGAAGATTAAAAACATTATAATAATATTTAGCTTTTTCAACCTAATGATTCAATAAATTTAGGTTATCATCTGACTTATTTTATTGTCATATAATATTGCTAAACCTAGAGCTGAGTAACTGAAAAAAAATAAAAAAATCTCCCATCATAACACTGCCTCCAGAGGCTGAAACGGTGGGCACTATGCATGATGAGTGCATAACTTCAAGCGCTTCCCTCAAAAGCCCATTACTCTGGAACAGGGTCGATCTGAAGTCATGTAAACTGATGGAATTAATGGAAACTCATGTTTCCATTGTTTCAAAAGTCCAATAATTTAACCCTTGTGGAACAGCAACTTTCTTTGGTCGGGCACCATATGTTCTATTAAATCTGACTTCTTTACAGTAGACAGACTCCTTGCACATTCACATTTCACACTGTAAAAACTCCAACTAGATCTTTGATGAGATAATATTGTATTGTAAATCTTTTGAGATAACAGGTAACATTGTGTAGTCGAAAACTTTGAAGACACAGGCTGAATAATGGGAAATTATTACATTTAGCTTGCTCACCAATAAGATATATATCTTATTGGTGATGCAATCAGTAACATCGTCCTGGTCCTTCCCAGCACACACAGCCACGTGAGCACTCAGCTAACAAAGTTCCAGAAAAACCCAGAAGTGTTTAACAATTAAAGTATAATTTGTATGAAAACCATTTTGAGAAAATACCCAGTTAATTTTTAATCACCCCAAACAACTCCTGAGAATGACAGTAAAACCATTAAAAATATTAAATCCTTTTAAATATGAAACAATAAGCAGCTTTAACCCATCATTAGAATTCTAGACACAATCTTCTACACACCCTGGTGGTATATAGCCTGATTCATATCTTTTATTTTCATCATTACTAGATTTCTTTAGTTCTCTTTAACCAGAGTTCTGCCGTGGAAAAGCGTGAACAAGCTGTTAAAGGTGTAATAGTCCTTGAGTGCTTGGGTGACTATGCAGCAGTTTTAGGAGTAGTGTTTGGTCAAGTCTGTGCTCTGAACATTTAATTCCAAAAGGACTTTGGACTGGAATGATTTTTATTTGACTTGGACAGACACACTCCCCTCCAGATTCACATGTTGAGAAACAGATTCCTTTTTGTGTCTGACACAGGAAAAAAAAAATTCTCTTTGCTAATTTTTTTAAAATTATTATTATGATATTGTAATATAAAAGAATCACCAAGATTCTGATAAGCATCTAGTGTTATTCAGGTATTTTACTGACGATTAATGACATGTTAATGACTATTATTTTAAAAAAAAACCTGAAGCACTTTGTGTGTATTCATGCGACGATTCATTTTCTCAGGGAAAGATTACGTGCATGTAAGAATATTTATTTTGTCTATTTTTGTGTACATATTATTTACTGTGTTGCTACAATATGATGTCATTTACAAAACAATATAGAACCTGTATTCTCCTGTTTATTCAGATCACTGATTAAAGTTTGACTAGTTTTGGAGGAATAAAGTAAGGAGGAATTACACATAAAGAGGAATTATGTGTTTTAATTATTGGGGTATTGTTAGGCCAATTTTTTTATTATTATTTTTTTTAATAGAAAGATTTGAACTAACTAAATCGATGGGCTACAATGGGAGATAATTGAACTTTTTAAGTAGAAGTAAGTAAAAGTTGGGGTAGAGAAATATAATTACTTCAACACACAGCCAAAACTACTTGAGCTGACTTAAATATTTGAATTACAAGTTGAGTCAGCTTACAATTTTGAACTGGGTAGAATTTGTCTCAACTAAACAGAAATGGAAAATATTTTGTCAACTTTTTTATGTTGAGGCGGCTTATTATTATTATTATTATTATTATTATTATTATTATTATTATTATTATATAATTATAGAAAAAAAAGAATAATATAAAATTGTCAAATAACATATGTTTCCACCTAAATGAATGAATGAATCTTTATCATCATTGCACACCCTCATTTGCACTACATTTTTTTGTATCCCTGTTTTATTTATTTATTTATTTTTAAATAAAAAAACACATATAAAAACAGAAAGAATGGTGCTAAAAGTAATAAAAATGTATTAAAATTAAAAATCTTATGTTTGACATCTTGTTTTTAAAACCATCATCCGCAAAAGTCTTTCAAGGCATGTAAGGGATCTCAATTGTAATCGACAAGTGAAGAAAATTGGATACTACTGTTGTGTTACAAAGAACAATGCTATGCTAACATGCTATGCATTTTATGCTTTTTAGGACTTGGCCTCGCTACAGTTTAGTGGGAATCATTTAAAGCTCATGTAGAACCAACCTATTCTAGCAGAAAAAAAAAAAAAAAAAAAAAAAACTCTAGGCATCTGTAAGACAGCTGAAGAAAATCTTTATCTTCTATCACAATAAAGCACAAATCCATGTGGGTAAAGGATTCGCTTCAGAAACAAAGGATCAAACTTTTGAAACAGCCCAGTCAGAGCCCTGATCTAAGTCATATAGAAAACCTGTGGAATGCCTTGATGAGGGCTGCGCACAGTAGATCATTTGCTGTCTGATAGATCCTGAGCATTTTTGCCAAATCAAGATTTTCTATTTTGGTAGATTCTTATTAAACATACAAAGTGTTGTGTTGCAAGCCACAACTGGTTTTACAAAGTATTAGTTAAGGTGCATGCACACTTCTGTAACTAGGGTGTTGTAATCTTTTTCATGCATTTTTCCTCTCTCTAAAATGTTTCTATTTGTTGTTCATTGAATTTTATTGCTTGGTCTATCACATTGACATTGTAATTTTAACAGGACTGTGTAGATTTTCTCTAACCACTGCATAAAAAAGATATATAATGTAAAAAAAGAATAAGAAAAAAAAAAGTATGATCGATGCATCTGCAGTTGCAAACAAATTTAAAATTACTTATGCTATCTGCTGCAGTTTCAGAGCTTTGCACGCATCTGCAAACACACAGTTGAGCAATCACGGAGACAGACAAATCATTTCTGTATGCAAATTTATTTTATGCATAATCAGAAGACTCTTTTGAGTACACCTCAGGTGCTCATTTGGAAATTTGTGCTTATATAACTGGAAGATATGCCATTATCCCTGGCTATGGTTTAAAATGTGGACCAACTGTGACACCAGACTTCCGGATTTTTATTTTTTATTTCATTGTAAAACATCGCTGAAGACATCCAAAATATAAAATAATCTCCTTTGAACAGTTGATATTGAGATGTGTCTTCTACGGAGGCGCTGTTTATTGGTGATTTTTTGAGACTGGTAACTTTAAATGAACTTCTCCTCTGAAGTAGAGTTGCGTCTTTCCTAAATGTCTTAAAATAACACCTGACTGTCATGAGGTTGTTGTTACTTAATTACCTAATGCTACTAAATTAAATCCAAAGTTGCGTCAAAAATTTTAACTGTGGTGTCCAAACTTTATTTTTTATTTTTTAGCTATCAACATATTAAACTATCCTTTGTACTGTATGTAAATCATCCCTTTGGAATTATGAGGCATTTTATCAGTTCGAGACATTGAGATTGAAGTCAATAAAAAGCCTAAAAATAAATTAAAACAAACAAACAAAAAAGAAAATGAACAACAACTAAATGACATTAAAATATTATGTCATGAAATAAGAAAAACTCAATTTTAACTGGAAAAAAGTCAGATAAGGGACTAAATATCATATGGTTTCATACTGTATTGTATGTTTTTTTTTTTTGCCCATGTTTCCCCTTTTTCTCCAGATTTTTATATTTATTAATATATTTCT
Organism: Clarias macrocephalus; assembly: GCA_011419295.1. NCBI lineage: Eukaryota > Metazoa > Chordata > Actinopteri > Siluriformes > Clariidae > Clarias > Clarias macrocephalus. The sequence goes on from JAAGKR010000349.1 coordinate 150,282, forward strand.
GCTGTCTCTGTTCCTTTCCTCTGTTTCCTGTATTTGTGGATTCGGAAAAGAGCGGCACTTAGAAATGAACTTGTTTCATTTCAGACACCTGACTAAATCAGTATGTTGCTCCACATTCAACAAGAAGAGAGGTGATTGACCCTGCTGTGCAGTCCAACCTTTCAACAGAATGTGACTAATTAAATTCGCTTTAGACTCCTGGGTACAGGTGGCATGTCATGAACTCGGATTCAATCTGAACAGCAGGATAAAACACCATATTGTGTTGGTTTAGAGAAGGCTAAAAAGAAGGCCGTAGCACAGATTCAGGATGTTCGGGTTTCTGTCTGCGTGGAGTTTCTCTGCACATCCAGTCACATGTTTTAATCCGGGTTTTCTGATTTCCTTTCACATCTCAAAAAAAAAAAAAAAAAAAAATGCCAGTAGTTGAGTTTGTATCAGTGAATGAATAAATGATAAAAGATGATAATAAAAGATAAAAGGAAGACCAATCTCAAAAAAGTGTCAGTAATTGTAATGAAAAAAAGGAGAAAAAAAGACACATTAGAGGTAGCCTGCGCACTGAGTGAGAGCAAAAACAGATGTTCCAATCACCGCAATATAGTTATTTATTTATTTATTTATTTATTTATTTATTTATTTATTTATTTTCCTGAATCTGAATTTCTATGGCTTAAACATTTTTAATGGTGACTTGTTTTTTTTTAATCTTCACTCAAGCAGTTTCTTTTTTTCTAAAAATCAATTTCAGTCTTTTATTTACTCCATATGCTGCTGTATCTTTCCATGCTGCTACTTATAATGCTTTACAATCTGAACCAGCCTGCTCAGCTCCGCACAATTATTCTGCCGACTTCATTCCGCTGATGCTCCTGCTGTTCTGTGAAGATAGTGTATGCTTTGCCATTATCTGCACTGTACTGTATATTTACAGCATGTGCTACTGGTGTTGTTTTCACTACAACCTTAGTTTTACACACTGATTAAGCATATACCTGTCACACTCGTTGCACTTTATGCATCTTGTGTACAGAAACAATTTGTTATTCTGTTTTGCAATAGACTGAAGATCAGGAGGGTGAATTAAATTAAACTTAAAAAAAAATAAAAAAATAAATATTATAAGTCATTAAACAGACTAGCACTAAAAAATAAATACTAACACTATTTCATCACTAATGGCATTTATACAGGAGACGTACTGCCCCATATACTGTAACAAATAATGCATTTGCACACCTCCATCCATTCCCTTATTTGTGTCCATTGAGGCAGTATTACATAAAGTTCAAGCCTACTGTGCTTTTTTTTTTTTTTTTTTTAATAGAAGTAGTCAGGGGAATTCAAAGATCAAAAATGGATCATATTTTGTAGAGGTACATTCTCTATTTTATATGCAACTCCTGTATAATACATTATATAGACTGATGTCCTGATCTTACTTTACAATGTATTGACCTTTACTATAGGTGTATGTTGCTCTAAGCTTGATCATTAATAAGTCACATGACCATAAAGTTCATGCAGGCTTTATTTGTGCTAGGAGACCAGTGAGCAATGATTGCAGTAGGGACAGCTACTCGATCAGTGTTTGTGGCACTGCCATGGAAATCAAAGTCTGTGCTGAGGCTGAACAGAGGGTTTGCCAAGGAAATGGCATTTAACAAAGCAAGAGAATAATTCCTGACACAATGTCATTATAGTATAAAAGTTAACTTACCGTGATCACCTTGGGTGTCTTGGTCTCCGGTGTGATTATGAGTATGGATTCAGTTATAAATGTCTGTATCCAAATTGCTCTGAATTAATGCAGTAATTTTCTAGTGTAAATACTCTCCCTTTCTCTCTCTCTCTCTCTTCTCTCTCTCTCTCTCTCTCTCTCTCTCTCTTACTCTCACAAATTCTCTATAGCGCTTATGTTCTACAGTGTTGCAGGGGGCCTGGAGCTGAGATCTCAGGAGACTCAGGGCACCAGGCAGGGTACACCCTGGATGCGGTGCAATCACAACCCATTACAAGCACACACACACACACACACACTCACACACTCCAGTTTGCCTAATCTGCATGTCTTGGGACTGTGGGAGGAAACTGGGATACCCAGAGGAAACCCACCATGCATACAGACCTGTGGTGGTAGGTTATGTGAACCCCTGACCCTAGAGGTGCAAGGCCACAGTCTTACAACTACACCACCATGCAAATATTTATTCAATAACGAAAAGTGTCAAATTATCTTACCAACAACATATATTTAAATTAGTTATATACAGTCAGATAAACAAATACTGGTCTGACAGATTCTGGATAGCCACCAGATAATTATATTATCCTGCATTCTTAGATAAAATTGATCTTGTTATGGAAAACAGACTCAAACAGGCAAAGATCGTGTGAAAACCCGAGCGGGGCGATTTATTGACTTTTTGTGTAGAATGGAAACAATGAATGAATAAACCGGATCGTCTTAACTGAGTTGATGATGATGGAGCTGGTGGACGTGTGGAGATGAACAGACGACACAGAGAACATGGAGGAAATCACAGACCAGGAGACGAGACGAGACGATACGAGACGAACAAGGAGTAGCGTTTAGTAGGTACGTGGCGGAGTCTGTTGTCCATAGATGAAGTCAGATGCTGAGTGGAGGGAAGTCAGGTGTATTTAAGGTGTGCTGGTGATAAGAATCAGGTGTGCGTGTTATTAGAACTTGGGTGGTTGGGGACGGAGATTGAGGGTGGAGCCTGGTGTTTCCGTGACAGATCTAGCTTGAATATGGCTTTAGTGCTAAATTAAACTCCACCCACTAGACCATTTAAAAGCAAAATATTCTTATAATATTTTTTACATTTACAAGCTTTTTAAATGACACATTTAAACTGCTCAATTTCTGGATAGGTAGGGATGAATCATTAACCACAGACATTTTTATTTAAAGAAAAATACTCTTATAATGTGTTTTTAATTTACAAGCTCTTCAAATTAGTTAAAAATGATTACGTTTCTGAATAGCTAAGGATGAATCCTTTTATTCACATATGGTTTACAAATTTCACTTGAATAAAAAGAAATTAGCAGGGGAGCTTTGATGCTAAAAATGTAGATTAAAGATTTCAACTGTACATGATCAATAAAATGCCTCATAGGCCACTGGCACTTCAGTAATACTTAATGAAGCCTTTTGATGAACAGCCTTCCTTTTTATTCTCTTTGAGTTCTCTTTTATTCTCTGTGAGAGAATATTTATAATACTCCTGCATCTAGCCAATGAAAAGTTAAAGATGAAAGTGTAAGATTTTAAAATGTCTGTCATGCCTGGTAGGGTATGTGTGAGCATTGGAACACTATAAAATAGTGCTAATGCATCTGAATTATAACCTACTGTACAGTGGAGAGAATTTTCTGACCCTTTCAAGTTTTCCAGCCTGAGATCCTGAGCACTCTGGAGAAGGTTTTCACTCAGGATAGCTCTTGAATTATCTGCATCCATTTTCCCACTCTATACTTACTACTCACCCAGTCCCAATTGCAAAAAAAAAAAAAAAAAAAAAAAAAACGTCCCACAGCATGATACTGACACTGCTGTGTTTGACTACAGGAATGGTTTTAATAAGGTGATTTGCAGGTCCTGATTTTCTGCTTTTATTCCAAATCGTTGTGTCATCAGACCGGGTGATTTTGTTTCTCATGATCGGAGAGTGTTTCATGGGCTTTTTGGCAAACACCCATCAGGCTATCATGTGCCTTTTAGTGAGGAATGGCTTCTGTCTGGCCTTCCTACCATAGAAGCCTGATTGATTACGTGCTGCATTGATGGTTTTCCTTCTGGAAGGCTTTCCCATCTTCACAATGGAACTCAGGATCTCATTTTTAGTGACCATTTGGTTCTTGGTTACCTCTCTGGCCAAAGCACTTCATCTGAAATTACTTGGTTCGGCTGGGCCACCAGATCCGGGAAGGCTGTTTGTTGTTCCAACCAAACCTTTTCCATTCGAAAGTAATGGAGGCTTTTATTTTCTTGGGCACTATCAGAGCTGTAGAAATGTTCTTGAATCCTTTCTCAGAAGAGAGCCTTGACAAAAGCCTGTCTACAGATAATTCTCTCGACCTCATGGCTTAGTTTTCACTCTGGCAAACACCATTTATGGTGACACCTTATACAGGTAGACGTATGACTTTCCTAATTATGTCCAACAGATTTAATTAGGCACAGGAGGACTCCAGTTAAATTGTAGAAGCATGTCAAGTACCACTGGTAGAAATAGGATGCGCCAGAACTCAATTGCAACTGTCATAACAAAGTGTCTGAATACTCATGTAAATTGAATATTTCATTATTTCTTTATTATTTTATGAATTGAAAAAAAAAAACATTTTTCTTTTACTTTGTGGAGTATTATGTTTAGGATGAGGAGAACAAATCATTTGTAAGATGAGTGTGAAACATAAAAAATGTGGTATACTTGAATGGGTCTGAAAAGTTTCTAGTGGCACTATAGACTGGGACAGATTCATTCTCTTTGTTTGGATAATTCAAATCCTAATTTTATTTTATTTTTCAAGCATACTTATAATCACACTTCAGTTTTAATATATCCACTCTGCATTCAAGCCAAACTGGGACTTGTGATGAAATGTTTTGTGAATGAAGGCATAAAACAGGTTTACATTTACTGTATGAGACTGGATGATGATCCAGGCCAACGTGTCTTGGATCCCTCTGCAGTTGTTCCTCTGCACATTGGAACACCCGAACCTTGAAAATCAATGGATGCCTTACAGGAAAGATGCATCTGTCTGTGGAAACTGGACACACAATCATTCACAATGACCACAGTCCTGACCTCATTCCAGGCCATTTCCACATGTTTGGGCCATTAAAGTTCCTGGGAGGCCTGTGTTTCAGACATGAAGCAGGCAGTCCAATCATGGCACCAGTGTCCTGAGAAAGCTTTTTGCCTTGATGGCATCCAAGCCGATGGGAATTGCGGAAAAAAGGCATTGTTGTAGCAAGAGAGAAATAAAGTTTTGCTCTTATAATTGTTTTTGACTTGTAGCCTTTCTTATATCAGGAAATCACTTTCTCAAAAGGCACCTATTCAGGGTACACCCTCGATGGGGTGCCATTTCAGGGCACTCACTCACTCACTTATACACTATGGGCAATTTGGAAAAGCCAGTCAGCTTAGCCTGTGTGTTTTTGGACTGAGGGAGAAAACTGGAGTACATGCACAAAGAGAACATGCACACATACCAAAGAGGCTCAAAAGCTTGACCCTGGAGGAGTGAGGACATAGTGCTAACCACCATGCTAATGGCACCTGACTCAATAGAAATCAGACCTGTCATGGAAGTGCATGAATTATGATTATTTGAAAGTTATTTGATGTGTGCTATGAAACATTTTTCATAAACAAATATCATCAGTAGTTCAAACTAATCATACATTTACCATCATACGCACCATGACTCATTCTTTTCATCTTCAGCCACGTCTGGTAAAAGTTTTGATTATGATAAAAGCTATTTTATTAGAGACTGTTCTCAGAGTGTCAAGCTTATTACAAACATTAAATGTTTAATCAATTATGAAAATGTATTTGCCGCCTATTTGATGTTTTTATTTTTGCATCATATTTGTCACATTTACATGATGAGATTATCATACAAATTTTAATCTTACACAAAGATAACATAGTAAATACAAAATGCAATTTTTAAATGATGATTTTATTTATTAGGGGAAAAATGCTGTCCAAACCTACCTGGCCTTATGTGGAATAAGTAATTGCCCCCTAAACCTAATAACTGCTTGTGCCACATTTGGCGGCAACAACTGCAATCAAGCGTTTGCGATAACTGGCAGAGTCTTGCGTTGTGAAAGAATTTTGGCCCGCTTTTTTATGCGGAATTATTTTAATGCAGCCACACTGGAGGGTTTTCAAGCATGAGTGGCCTGTTTAAGGACATCAATCAGATTTAGGTCCGCACTTTGACTAGGCCAACCCAAAACCTAAATTTGGTATTTTTTGAACGATTCAGAGGTGGACTTGATGGTGTGTTTCAGATCATTGTTCTTCTGCATAACTAAGTGTTGAGCTTGAGGTCACAACCTGATGGCCGAACATTCTCCTTCAGGATTTTCTGGTAGAGCACAGGATGTATGGTTCCATCAAGTTATCCAGGTCCTGAAGCTACAAAGCAGCCCCAGACCACCATCACACCACCACCACCATGGTTGACTTTTTCTATGATGGTCTTTTTATTAAAACACTGTGTTAATTTAATGCCAGATGTAACAGGACACACACCTTCCTATCCATAACCGTAAACCTAACCCTAGAACATTTGCCAAATGTGAGAAGAGCCTTTGATGGCTTTGTGATTTTTTAGTCAGCAATTGCTTGTGCCGTGGAAAATATGTGTTCAGTCTTAGCTTGAAAATCTTCAGTATTGTATTAGATTGCAGAAAAATAAATCTGTGCTCCAATCTTACCAGTTGAAGTCAAGGACACACACACACACACACACACACACACACACACACACACACACACACACACACACACACACACACACAATGATACCTCATAAGCAAATTATACCTCATTCTATTGTAATATTTATAATTATTTAGGTTAACCTAGTTAGCACTGTTGCCTTGCACCTCTGGGGTCCGGGTTCAATTCCCATCTCTGTGTGCATGAAGTTTGCATGTACTCGCCATGCTTGATGGGTTTTTGCTGAGTATTCTGGTTTCCTCGCACAGTCCAAAGACGTGCAGATTAGGTTAACTGTCATTCCCAAAATGCCCGTAGTGTGTCTATGTGTGCCTTGTTATATACTGGCACCTTGTCCAAGGTGTACCCTGCCTTATGGCTTAAGTTTCCTGGGATAGGCTCCAGGCCCCATAATTAACAGATATAGATGATGAATGAGATGATGATGAAGTAACCTTGGTGTTAGCACCCCTTCTCCCCTTCTTCTCTTTGCTGGGTGGGCCATTTATATGTATACACCTTAATAAAATGGGAATGGTTGGTGATATTAACGTCCTGTTTGTGGCACATTAGTATATGTGAGGGGCAAACTTTTCAAGATGGGTGGTGACCATGGTGGCCATTTGGAAGTCGGCCATCTTGGATTCAACTTTTGTTTTTTTCAATAGGAAGAGGGTCATGTGACACATCAAACTTATTGGGAATTTTACAAGAAAAACAATGGTGTGCTTGGTTTTAACGTGACTTTATGACTTTCTGACCACTTATAAAATGTGTTCAATGTGCTGCCCATTGTGATGGATTGTCAATGCAACCCTCTTCTCCTACTCTTCACACACTGATAGCAACACCCCAGGAGAAATGCCAGCACAGGCTTCCAGTATTCGTAGTTTCAGGTGCTGCACATCTCGTATCTTAACACCATAGACAATTGCCTTCAGATGATCCCCAAAGATAAAAGTCTAAGGGGGTCAGATCGGGAGACCTTGGGGACCATTCAACTGGTCTGACACTAACCCACATTGGATAGATCCCTCCAAGACTGTTGGAACAAAAAAGTTGATGATGGTATGGTGTGGTATATGGGATACAAAGATAGTGGGGCCATTCTTCATCAATGGAAACCTCAAGGCCACTGGATATTTGAAATTGCTACATGATGATGTGTTTCCCTCTTTATGCACTGAAGCTGGCATGTTCCCTGAGTTTTTCCAGCAAGATGGTGCACCACCACATTATGGGTGTCAGGTCTGAGCATTCCTAGATGAAGAGTTTCCTGAAAAGTGGATTGGTCGTCGTGGGCCAGTTGATTGGCCCCCAAGGTCTCCCGATCTGACCCCCTTAGACTTTTATCTTTGGGGTCATCTGAAGACAATTGTCTATGGTGTGAAGATACGAGATGTGCAGCACCTTGTGTTTCTGACAAGTGGTCAGAAACTTGTAAATAACTCATGAAAGAATAAAGTTGCGTTAAAACCAAGCACACCATTGTTTTTCTTGTGAAATTCCCAATAAGTTTGATGTGTCACATGACCCTCTTCCTATTGAAAAAACAAAAGTTGGATCCAAGATGGCCGACTTCCAAATGGCCACCATGGTCACCACCCATCTTGAAAAGTTTGCTCCCTCACATATACTAATGTGCCATAGACAGAACATTAATATCACCAACCATTCCCATTTTATTAAGGTGTATCCATATAAATGGCCCACCCTGTATACAGTATATATAGTGTATCACCCTAATACTTAGTGACCCTGGCTGAGGAAAGTCTTAATGTGAAACCATTCCACAGAATGTGGAAATATGGCCTGGTTGATGAATTGCTAAAAATGCATAGGCTTACATTTTTGCACATCACAGTTTCAGTCATATAGACATGTTTTTGACAGACCTCCTTACCGTATATCCTTTCAATTGCATTTCACTCAGGAAAATGATATAAGAAAATCATTAATAATGAGATTTACTGCTACCTTTTTGTCATCCTTTTAATCTGAATTAGGAGGTTCTTAAGCAAGAGACTTTAAATCTTTAGATGACGATTTTGCTTCAATCATTTGAAGAGCCAGTCTGTTTCAGTACAAGCCTTTTATAGAGCCTCAAATATGAATATGTCATAATGGAAGAATTCCAATAATCTCAGCTCTGTTCTTGTATCAGACAGCTGAAGGGCAGGAAACTTGAGGTCAATAGTCCAAAAATGTTAGCTTTCTATAACATTAATAATAATAATAATAATAATAATAATAATAATAATAATAATAATAATAATAATACGTCATTATGAGTCAACTGCTATATATTGTTGGCCCGTCAATCACTGTTACAAATAACAACATAAAACAAATACTAAAACCTGTTATTTTGTATTGAATTGAACACATTCCACTGTTTTGAATGAACTTTTTTCCAATGCATCCTTAGCTGGCTGTTGAAAGCACTATGGCAATAAAAAAATTGCTTTGAGGAGATGAACAGCTGAAAACTCAAAGTACTGTAATGTTGAGCATAAAACTATAGAACTGCCTCTGCTGTTTTGCCTTCCTTTTAGACTCATTTTGGCTTTTTTTTTTTTTTGGCTGAGGATTTTTATGACACAGCTCCCCTGGGTTTGAGTGTATTTGGTAGAGTGAGAGGAAATCTATGGTCTTTCACAAATGCTTGGCCTGAGGCTCTATAAGGCGTAGCATTCTGCTGCAGACAGGTTATGCCACAACACATTTCACTTTCATAGTGGGGTAAAGCAACATGGACGTGAACAATTTTAAGATCACTGGCCTTTTTGTCCAACAATATTCTCTGATGTGAGTAAAGTCCAACAAAAGATACTGATATATACTGTACTGACATAGTATGTATATATATATATACTGTATATACATTAAAAAATAATGACTAAAACTAATTAAAATGTGCAATGTACTTCCTAGTCTTTGTTAAAATCAGCATAGAGAACATTCCTATTTTAAGGAGTTAATGGTTGACTATTACTTACCTGCTGTAGAAATAGCCCCATGTTCATCGGTTTTACAGAAGCAAAAGGTATTTGAGGTATTTAAAATGTACCTTGACAACAATTACCTTTTAACGCTTAATTGTCAATTCCTGAAAAAAATAAATCTATATCATGTGTGGTGGCATGGTTGCTTAGTGGTTAGCACCATTGCCTTGCATCCTAGGTTTGATTCCCCATTGCATCTGTGTGTATGGAGTTTGCATGTTCTCCCTATGCTTGATGGGGGTTTTCTCCCATGGTCCAAAAACATGCAGATTAGGCAAATTGGCATTTCCAAATACTGTGTGAATGTGCTGAATGTGCATGTGAGTGTTGACCAGAGGTTCTACAATGGTCATACAAATGGGAATAAATACAATGGTCACCATTGGCCTCCAGTGGTTACCAAAGGCCTCAACGATCCCTACAGTACTTGGAATACAGTAGATCCTTGATGGATGGATGGATGGATGGATGGATGGATGGATGGATGGATGGATGGATGGATGGATGACGAGCACACACATGGAGATTTTGGTAGTGCCAATCAACCTCTTTGGACTGTGGGAGAAAATACCCCAAGCACGGGCAGAACCAGTAAATTCCACGTTTTACAGTTAGTATGTTATTTCTAGTCGCCATATTTTTGGTGGCGTCCCTTTGTTCTTTCCATTAAAAAGGGGAAAATATATGTTAAAAGAATCTAAGAAGGCCTGTGGCAAATCCTCCAACAGACACTGTTGCCAGGAGTCATCTGGTCCAATTAGCTTCCATATAGTCTTTACCTCAATGTATTATGAGATAATTAGATGAAAACTTTAAATGGCAAATTCTTCTAGAACAAATAAGGAAACCAAAAATAGGTGTTCCTGGCTGTAGATAATCTACACTATAAGAAACCTCACTCCTTAATGGGTTACAGAACATAAACAGTCACTATTATATCATGAAGTGTCACCCACTCTGCCAGTCTTTTAAAGAACTCTTCTGCTCTTTCTTCACACCTAACTAAAGGTCTGTATCACATTCACCTCTGACTAAGTCCTGTGTCACTCCACTGACGCACTTTCACTCTCAACTACCAGGCACCAAAACATTTCACAGACACCAAATGTTCTCTGCAAAACTGAGTCAAGTGAACATGATTCGTCAATAATTAGTTAATCATATCATGGAACTTCATCATGTCGTGAAAGACACGTCTGTGCAATATATCAATATACAGTATAAGTTAAACGTTCACAATAAGAGTCATGTAATCCTTGTATTTTACATAAGTGATAAAATGAAAAAAAAAAAAAAAGTTCCCGCACAACAGGATTACAGGTTTCTAGGGATCAAATTTTAATTATAAAGGGAAGACAGAGCTCATTATTTACAGAATGTATACCTAACTCTTTCTTTCACTACATTGAGGAGCAAATAAATAAAAAAAAGATATGCTTTGTATTAAAAATCCTTCATTAAGTGCCTTATTCTGCAAGGTAGAAATACCCTAAAGAGACTACCATCATGCAAACACATCACACCTAGGACAAGTGTACTGTAGCATAGCCAATCCATTTACCAGATATGGTTTAGGGGTGTGATGAAAACTGTAGGTACCCCAAATGCATTTCTTTTGGGGGAAATTACTCCCATTTACCATTTAACTGGTTATGTAAAGCAATTTAACTCTCTAGGTTCTTAGAAGGAAAAAAATCCTATCCTAATAAGAGTGATCCCTTTCAGAATGACCCCACCACCACCTAAACGGCCAAATTTTACCAGATTTTAATGTTAGCTAGATATTTTGGACTGGTTACTTAACTTTTGCCAAACTGTATGAGGATCAGATGGTCCACTTTAATTATATATAAATGTATATAAAGTTTAATTATATACAGTAGATCATTTTCACAATTAATTAAACCCCATCTGAGGCAAGATCATTCTGGAGACAGGGGTTAATTTATCAAATACAGATTGAGAGACTTGTAAAATCTACACTAACATGGACTGAAGCTGTTCTTGAGTCTCATAATGGCTCAACACCTCAACCAAAACAACACACTATCTTGTTTTTTCTCCAACTTGTTCTTGCTTTCAAGAGTAATTTTCTGGTAGCTGTCTTTACTACAAACCCCAATAAGCTGCAATTGGCTATTCAGCAAAGTATAAAACACTTCAATCCAGTCTCATTCCAGTGATATAGCACTGTAAATATGATTCTGTAATTTGTATGGGACAATGGCATGCAAATCCATGTAATCAGTCCACTTCCCATGTTACACAACAAAAGCATGGATATCATCCCATTGAAATGCAATTGGCCACAGTTCACGTTCTTTTTTTAAAATAAAATTTACATAATCTCATGCATCTCAAATTTAATTAGCATAAAATCATTGATTTATTTATATGTAAAGTAAGTTAGAATCCATAGTAAATTACAATGTTCATGGTTGACACCCAAGGCGGCATGGTGACGTAAGTGGTTAACACTGGCGCCACACCACCAGGGTTGATGGTTTAATTCCCACCTTACGTCTGTATGCCTGGAGTTATGTTCTTCTCATGCTTTTTTGGCCGAGGTGAGTTTTCTCTGGATACTCTTGTTTCCTCACACAATCCAAAGACATGCAGATTAGGCTAATAGGCACCCTCCAAATTGATCACAGTGTGTGTGCCCTGCGATAGATTGACACCATGTACAGGGTGTAACCCACCTGTAAGTCTGGTACCTGTACACAGGATAAATGGAAAAGAAAAGGATGAATGAATGTTGTGACCTCCTTATTAACGCTTAGTGGAACTAAATAGCTTCTATTCGCTTTCTGCCCATTCCTTCAGTGATTTTTATTCAGTTAATCTGGATAACAAAAGGTGTCCTGATTATATGAGGACTCCATCCATCCATTCATCTAGGAAACTATGTAGTCCAATAAGGACTGTGGAGGCTAATTTTGATTACCACAGTATTTATTTCCATTTTATGACTGTAGTAGGAGGTCAACACGCATTCACACACTATGGGCAATTTGGAAACACCAGTTAACCTAATTGTGTGTCTTTGGACTGTGGAAACCAGAGAACTGCGAGAAAATCCAGTAAGCACGGGGAGAACATGCAAACTCCATGCACACGGACCCTGGGGTGGGAATCAAACCTGGGCCCTGGAGGGGCAAGATGACAGTGCTAACCACTAAGCCACCGGGCCACCATATGAGGACTGCGTAACAACAAACCACAATTTACATTGGTCTTTATTTGTAGCAAAGTAATGACAAATTTCTTTGCATACAGTAAGTGTGTAACCAACTTGAACTTTGTAGTGTCACAATCAAAAATCTAAATAAATTGGATTGGAATTTGATTTATACAATATCCCACTGGGGTAAAATGAAGCAATATCACACGGATGCTGCTGTTCTGTATATCAACATGTCTGTGACGCGGTAGTTGGCACAATGGCAGATAAATAAGGCACAAAAATATCCAGTAGAAAAGCCCAACTTCAAGTGTAATATTGCTTTTATACAACAGTTCAACAACACAATTTATTATCAACAGATTAGGATTTATTTATTTATTAACCCAGTTATTTAGTTTATTTAGCAACTGTGTTGAAGCTGGCAACCAACAGTTAGCTATTAATTCTTTCTGGCACTATGTAGCCAAAGGGTGAGGAAAATGAACTATGAAGGTGCTTGACAATACTGTACTGTATCTTGTAAGTTTCTCTTTATATTTCCACTTATTCCGCTTTAGAATATCAGCTACGTTTACTTCTGGGTTCTGGGGTTTAATTTTCAAATAGCATTAACCCTCATATTATGTTGAAATAAAATCACATTGGTTATGTTGCGGGTCATTTTGACCCGCACTGTGTAAACTGTCAAAAAAAACTGGATTTAAACTACGGCAACTTTATTTTCTATTAGATAAACATTTTAAAAACTGACATACAAGACAATTTGAAGTTCCAGAACAATTTACTAATTTACATATACTGCCGAAAAGGACAGCGGCCCCTGAATGGAACAAGGCGTTCATCTACAGTAACATGGAGGCCAGGGTTGTACATCAAAGGAAGGATTTCAACCCATTTATCCCATACATCCCTGATTGCAGCCAGTTTGTCTCTTTCACATCGACCTGCTCTGGTGTCACGATTGTCAAATCGGATCACACGAGATATCATGTGAAACATTTCCAGAGACATTGTTGCACGAAAGATTGGCCTTCCATTCTCTTCATTCCACAGACTTGCAGTTGCTTCTCCCTTTGACCTGTATACTCCAGCTAACACCAGAATTCCAATATAAGCATGCAAGTCAGTCTGATCCAGTGGCTTCCATTTCTCTTGAAATACACGCCTCCCCTCCAAGTTACTCATGTCAAGTATAATTCTCTCTATTGGTGGGGATATGAAGAGCTGAAACGCGGATTGAATATCATCAACTCGTGTGACGGCAAATCTTGTAGGACCAGGAGTCATTTTGATGACATTGGAAGATGACAGTCTGCCTCGGCTTGATGTTGGTGATGTTGACCATTTTATATTACCATCTTTAGATGTCCATGTTCCCTCTGTGGATGATGATTGCTGCAGTCCTTGGTTTTCATCTGATGTAGAGACAGCAGCAGACTCCTCCTCTGAATCCTCCTCATCATAGGAAAATTGGCAGTCAGGATCATCAATAACATTGTCCTCAGGCTCTGAACAATCCTCTGTCTCTGAAATCTCTTCTTCTTCATCACTATCCCAGTTAAAAATCTCTGATAAAACTTCTTCAGTTGTAAACCTTCTGGAGCTCATTTTTGGTGTGCTTCTCAAAGAGATGACATGAGAACAGTGACAAGGACAATAGTAAGAAAGCTTGTGCTGTACACACACCTGGGTCTGTGGGTCTGAATGTTTATTCAGAACAAAGTACATAAGAGAGATGTTTATTTTGGATCTGGCCAGTTTTTTACCCACATCAAAGTGTCTGGGTCAAAATGACCCACAACATCATCTTTGTATACAAACTCTGCACAGACATTCCAGGACACATCAGAGTGTCCATATTTTACACACCATTTCATGACCCCAGATGAGGAAAAGTCACAAAATTTCATGAAGATAAAAGAAGGATAAACAGTACTTCAGTCAACAAAAAAACTGAAATGGGTCAAATTGACCCTTAACATAATATGAGGGTTAATTCATTTTCAATTGAATTAATATTCAATAATATAATCAATAATTCAATTTGGGCACTCATCGTAAACCTAGCAATTGACAAATTGGGATAAGATGAATAAAACGCGTAGGGATTTGGTGATATAGAAACATAACCAGTATTATTGTTAAACAGTAAATCAGCTTCTTTTCTGTAACAACCATAAAAAAAGATTGATGTATCAACATATTTAAATTAAGGACAGAATTTCCATAAATAATATAATAAGATTTTCCAAAAAATACAGTAAAACTTTGGATCATGAGTCACTTAGAGTGTTTTGCAAGACAAGCAAAAACTTTTAGTAAATTTTAACTTAATAAACGAGCAAGGTCTTTAAATACG
>JAAGKR010000349.1:165352-195352 GCA_011419295.1 Clarias macrocephalus
AGTAAGAAAGCTTGTGCTGTACACACACCTGGGTCTGTGGGTCTGAATGTTTATTCAGAGGCTATTCAAAACAAAGTACATAAGAGAGACATGTTTATTTTGGATCTGGCCAGTTTTTTACCCACATCAAAGTGTCTGGGTCAAAATGACCCACAACATCATCTTTGTATACAAACTCTGCACAGACATTCCAGGACACATCAGAGTGTCCATATTTTACACACCATTTCATGACCCCAGACGAGGAAAAGTCACAAAATTTCATGAAGATAAAAGAAGGATAAACAGTACTTCAGTCAACAAAAAAACTGATATGGGTCAAATTGACCCTTAACATAATATGAGGGTTAAGAGACTTAAGTGAACTCGTCCTCCTCCTCCTACACTGCTTGTCCATAAATAGTTTAACGTATAAAATCACATATAAACGCTGACATCATATGTTGTTTTGCTTTTTCATTCCATTTAAATAAAATAATAACTGAGTGTATTTTGCAGTGTTTTGTGTTTTTTTTTTTCTTCTTTTTCTTCTGGTTCATTTTGTGTGTGTGTGTGTGTGTGTGTGTGTGCGCGCGGATCTCCTACGGGTCACACTTCATGATTTCTCGGAGACAGACTGTGGCGTAACAGGAAGCGTTCAGGCTGAAGCAGAGCTCCAGGTGGGTTCTGCACGGAGACGCTGCCACGCCCGTGTCCTGATCAGTGTGCAGGCTATAGGAGACGTCACGAGGGTAGGACACTAGGGGGCGGTAGCAGCCCGGGACGTTGAGTTTAAGCGCGGGGATCCTGAATCTACAGGAGCGGAGGCCGTCCCGCCCCAGTCTGTCCCGGTACCACGGGCCGAGCGCGTTCTCGGGGTACTTGACGCTGTTGCCTGGCATGGGCAGGACCACCTGGACGGGAGCAGATACACCAGAGCAGCACATGAGCTCACGCTTCACACAGCACGCGTCCTCGTTTTGTGTGGTGGAGTGACGGAGGTACCTGATCGAGTGAGAAGACGCCGTCGTGCTCCTCTGCAGCCGTGACGACGTGCACCTGCAGGACAGAACGGCACAGCGGTCACTCACACACCCGTACTGAGTCCTGCTTACACCGTACGCCTGAACCCACCTGCGAGGTCTGAGCTGCTGCTTCTTCTGTGCAGGACGCAGATGAGACCAGGTCTCCCTGTACGGCCCTGGGTCCTAGAGCCTGCAGCCTGAAGGCCGCTGCTTGGTTCCACACGCGGCTGCAGTAGGCGTGCAGGTAAAACACCCTGATGCCGTGTGGCAGACTGAGCCAGGCGCGAGTGGAGCCGGCCGGGCCGCTGCCGTAGCGGTGCAGAGCTCGCAGCATCAGCCGCTCCCTGGCCTTGTACACGGGCATCAGAGCCAGGCTTTCTTTAGCATTCCCTGAGGAACACACTCGATACCTCAAAGAGGACAGGGCGCCTTCCCCAACCCGAACTCTGGACACGTATTTATCGTATTCATCTAAACAGACTCCTAACTGAATACAGCCTTTACTGAGGCTCATTAATCTGCAGGTGTCATTAAACACCCTGTAACACACACCGGGTGTAAAACCAGCGCCTGTGTGTGTTCTTACCTGTCTCGTGGAAATGTTGCTTGGCTTTATTTTCAAGGTCATCGCCTTCCTCAGGGCTCAGAAACAACCTGAGAGCTGTGTTCTACACACACACACACACACACACACACACACACACAGATTAGCAAAAACAAATCAAGTACAACGATGTTAATCATTCAGACTCTAGTTAATCAAATGCTTTACGCCGCCATGTCTGGCCTGTGGGGTGGCACAAAGTGTGAAACTGCGGTTACCGTGTCTTCCTGCAGAAGTGCAAGTCCCACTCGGTCTGCTTGGACCTTCTGGCTGCTTCCAAACCTCTGCGGGCCGTAATAATTGACAAAGCCCCGAGTCTGCAGGGTGTCATTAAATATAAATGAAATACAGCGTGATTCCAAACATGTGACGTCAAATTACAGCACCTATTACGCTGCTCTGAAATACAGCGGCTCACCTTTACGTTCTCCACAGCCTCTTTCACCAGGCTGTCCAGATCTCCTGCGCTACACTCGTGAGGCTTCAGGTCGCGGACGACGAGCCCGAAGCGGTTTCCTGCTAACCGTCCCAGCCGGAGGGGTTCAGACACCCGGCGCAGTTTAGACAGCTGTATTCCTTTCGCCTCAAACACCTGCGCCTTCGCTAGCAACCTGTCAGACGCGGCAAAATGATCACACTGGACTCAACGTTTCAAAGCAGAGACAAAAACTAAACCTGATGTGAACGTGAAGTCCATTACCGCTCTGGAGAAATCTTCTTGACAACCATAGACTGATGGGTTACGGCTCGTTTGTCTTTGATTCCAGCATAGGAGAAATCAGAGGGCAGAACTCCAAGCACTGCAGCCATGTAGCTGATGGCCTCTAACGTCTCGAGATTCTCTTTCCTCAGGGTGAAACCTAATCGAGGACAAGGACAGACATGTTAAAGCTTTAAAACAAAGACAGAGGCGGTGAGGCTCGGTGCCACCGAAGCACTTGCCCTTGAGCAGAGACTCGAGCATGACTCTCACCCGTGTAGACGTCCTGCCCGTCCTGCCCGTCCCGCTCCCCCGCCGTCCTCTTCCTGCCGTGTCTCCCTCGCTCCCTCAGCCTCACTGTAATAGCAGTTCTGCCCTGCGTCACGAAGCTCTTGGTCTCCACCAGCTTTCCAAACCTTCTGCTCACAAAATGGTGGACAGATGTCCTGTGCTCTTTGATGTCATCAGGCAGGAAGTTGAAGGTGGAGCCGGGAACTTTGGCGTCTTTAAACCTGAAGAAATCCTCTGCTTCCTCTACGGACACCAGCTGTGAAAGTTCCCTGAAGTCGGGGTCTTCTCTGACCAGGATCTCCTCGCGGTTGGTGAGCGTCATGAGAAAGGGGTAGGTGTGTCTCAGGGCGCTGTGCACGACGGCTCGCTGGTGTTTATCAGGAAAGGTTCCGAGGGACATCTCTATGGCGTGTGCCTCACTGCTGGCCTGGACACCGCTGGCAAACTGGTCCAAGGTGGTGATTAGAGAAGAGCTCAGAATCACACTCAGGTCTAAACACTCCTGGCTCAAAGCCTCACCACCAGCTGTGCCGTCACCGGGAGCCGTTTCCTCAGACAGGAGGGTTCCTCTGCTGGTGTCTTTGCGAGGAACGTCCCTGAGATCATCCCTGACCCTCACAGGTTCCTCGGGAGCACTCGGACCGTTCACGAGCTGCCCGTGCACGTCTATCTCAGTGACCACGAAGTCCTGGGCCGAGGTCTTGATGCGGCCACGAAAGCCTTGATGAGCAGACCTGAAGGCCAGTGATGATGCTGGAGTCTCTCCGTCCATGCTGGAGTCTCCAGTGAACCACACACAAATCACGTGACAGCTTAAAACATGACTTGAGGACAAATGATGTCACTGTGTACAAGGATTTGTTGTAGAAATATTATAATTCCCGAATATCTGCACGCAGACAAAACCGCGTGCTGATGAACGTTGTGTTTGATTATTAACGGCTCTAAAACACACAGCCGAGGAAGTTCCGGCACACGTGAGACACCGCATCCTCCGGCACGCCGCGCGCGATGGTGACGTCATAGACAATACCGCGCGCTCATTGGCTGCACTCCGACTCACCCCGGAAGTGCGGCCTCTAACGCGCACTAGCGGCCCCTAGTGGCCAAATAGATGATTGGACTGAATAGGACAGTCCTGCGCGGAGTGTAAAGAATAATCACACAAACTCTCGAAATAATGTTTGCTTCGTCATTAAAGCTTTTCTAACCTCCTGCTGTTGCAGAGCGAAGCCCGGCGCCGTGTCCCGGGTGGGACCGGACCGGAACCATGTGTGCAGTCTGAGTGTTTCTGTACGGAGTGTTGTGATGGTGCGCGCGGGCCGTGTTTGTGTGTGTTGTGTGAAGTTTCTCACGGCGGATCTGTGTGTGTATGTGTGTGTGTGTGCAGTGTTTAATCTATAGTGTTTAGTGAGTGAGTGAGAGTGTGTGTACACAGTACTGGTGTGTGTGTGTAGACGGAGCAGTGGTGCCAGCAGTGCGCGCGCGCGCGGGAGTGTGTGTGTGTGTGTGCGCGTGCGCGCGCGCTCGCTCCAGGCCCTGCGGCTTTGTGAGTGAAGCTCTGCAGATCACACGGTAGGTTAATAACACACACACACACACTGGGGGGGATGTGGAGGGGCATAAATCCACCTTCCCTCCTGTCACCCCTGGTGGCTTTAGAGCTCATCCCCTCACACCTTCACTCACACCACAATTAGCCATGTTTTTGTTTTTTTTTTGTAGTAAGAAACCCCACATAGACCAGCTGAGAACATTCACAAGCTCAGAAGGGTTAAATCTCATAGTGCTGTGTGTCCCGTGTGCTGAACCCTGACCCCCCCTGCTGATGTGTCCAGGTAACCGGCGCTGGAGAGCAACACCATGATGTTCTCGGTCGCCCACAAGACGGTGTTTGTGGTGGATCACTGCCCCTACATGGCGGAGTCGAGCAGGCAGCAGATCGAGTGTGACATGCTGACGAAAAGCCGGGCGCAGGCCATGATCCCCCTCGCTCCCGTCTCCAAATCCCTCTGGACGTGCGCAGTGGAGTGCTCCATGGAGTACTGCCGCATCCTCTACGATATCTACCCCGCCAGGAAGCTGGTAAGATGAACAGCTGGCCGCGGGTCTGGTGCAGGACGGTGTGTGAGCTCGGGGGGGTTTCAGCTCTGTGTTCCTCTTACAGGTGAACTACATGGTCAGTGACTCGGAGTGTCACGTTCTGAACACGTGGAGAGAGGAGGACCAGAGTGTTCAGGAGGTAAGACGTTCTCACCGTCACACACACCTGGTGTGTGTGTGTGTGTGTGTGTGTGTGTGTGTGTGTGTGTGTGTGTGTGTGTGTGTGTGGCCTCATCACACTGCTCTCGTCTCTGTGTAGTTAATGGCGGCGCTGGCGTCTGTCGGACCTCCCAACCCGCACGAGGACCCGGAGTGCTGCAGTATTCTGCACGGCCTGGTGGCGGCGGTGGAGTCCCTCTGCAAAATCACCGAGTACCAGCATGAGGCCCGCACCGCCCTCGTAGACGTGGCACACAGAGTGTCCAACAGGGGCCGCATCATCTGCCTCACTAACGCCAAGAGGTAAACAAACCAGACATCCAGTGTGTCCACTTTAATAGGTACAACAGCTCATGTATGGCGTAATCCGATCAGCCAATCACATGACAGCATTTAATCACATGGGAACAGGTGGATGTTCTCGTTAGGAAGCGGGAATTTAGGAACTCATTTGTACTGACAGACTTATTTAATCATAAATAGTGGATTCCTGAGCAGACGTGACTGTTTTGTTCTCAGTGACACACACGTACGGATGCTGGAGGACTGCGTGCTGGAGACGATTCAGGAGCAGAACAAGCTAGCTGCAGGGTCGGACAGGTGTGTGTGTGTGTGTGTGTGTGTGTGTGTGTGTGTGTGTGTGTGTGTGTGTGTGTGTGTGGGTGGTGCCTACGCAATACTACTTAATTCAGTTTTAATTTGAGTTTAGCAGTTTGTGATGTGCTGTGTGTGTTTTGTTCAGACTGATGCCCATTCAGCAGTGTGAGCTCGTTCTGGTCCATATCTACCCACAAGGAGACGACACCCTGGTATCAGACCGCCAGAAGAAGGAGGTTAGTCGTCTTCCTAAAGGCTAATAAGATAACTGCTTTTATTTTGGTTCAGGTTCTTTTAAACGACTGTAATGTGTATCAGGTGACGTCTGTGCTGAGCAGCGAGGTGCACAGTGTCCGTGCTGGGAGACACCTGGCCTCCAAACTCAATATCCTGGTGCAGCAGCACTTCGACTTGGCCTCCACCACCATCACCAACATCCCCATGAAGGTAAGAGCTTCACCTTCTCCACCTGATGATACGAAACACGGCATGCTCGCCGGTCTGACGCCGGTCTGACGCCAGTGGGCTGGTCTCAGTTCTGTGTTTTCACCTCAACCTAGCGAGAAGGCTTCACTGGACTCGCTCTGCTTCTCCAGGAGGATTTTCTTTTCTTTTCAGTGACTGAAGTGACTTCCAGTGTAAACTGAGTAACATGTGATATTGTTTTATTTATCACACAGAACGTGGCAGCTTCCACACGAGCAGCGAAGATTAAAAAGTAAATGTTTAGCTGTTTCATGCACAGTAATATTAATTAGTTAAAACTGTCCTCTGTCCTTATAATAGTCGTCCTGACCCGCGTCTTATCCCGAAGACTAGACTTTACATTTCAAAATATTTGCTGAGAAAATCCCGACGAATCCAGAAGGCTATTGAAACGTAAACACCAGCTAGCAGTAGCACATGCAGTATGTTTAGTGTCGCACCACATAACATGTCTCTGACCATGTGCACACACACACACACACACACACACACACACACACACACACACACACACACACACACATACACACACATGCAGGATGTTACATATGCACTGAAACATGTACACTGCCCAGCCCAATACTTTTATCTTTGATCATGGCACACGTTCGACAACCTCATGCATCATACGATTTATTCTGGTCTAGATTAGTGTTAATTTATTTTCAGATGAGGTCATGATGATGAGAGAGTCAAACCGCTCTGTAACGTCTCCTCCAGCACGTCTCACTGGGGTGACAGTCAGGTCTCTGTGGTGTCCAGTTCATGTGTGAAATAATTTCTGTCCCGTGCCATCAGGGAAGATAAACTCCCCCAATAAATTTTCTTCTCGTGGTCGTCAGCTGACTTCATCTTATTGCAGCTGTAGGTTCTTAATAAACATCTGTTATAGAGATGTTCAACAGATTGAGTGGATTTCCAGTGTTTTTAAAGATACAGCAGTTGATATTCATGAGAATAATTGGAGTGTGTTGAGCAGGTTATGGTTGCTGAACTGCTGGGTGTCCAGATGAGGCTCTGAGCCTGATGCAGGCTTTATAGGAGTTGGTTTGAGGGCAAAGCTGGCCTGTTAGGGCGGGGCCGTGTCCATCCCACTCGGGAAGGTTCTGATCTCATTTCTTACAGACTCCTGAGACTCATGGACTCAGAGTCCAGACCAGGGAGCAGACGCACAGACTAACCCGATCGTCATCACTCGAGTTCCACCACACAGAGACCGAGCTGAACATAAAGTTACGCTTGATCTGTGACCCCATGTAAATTAGATCCGACTCCACAGCGAGCACCTTCTGATCCAGGGGTGGAGCCTCTTTGTTTGTTTGTTTGTTTATTCAGGGATTTTGTTGCATATCTTCTCTTTAGGTTAAGGTTTTCCTCTCTGGCAGAGGCGTCTGTGGTTCTTTACTCTGTTGTGAAGGTGTTACTGATAAACACGCTGTGTGAATCATATTTAATGGACTCTGTGGCTGATGGTTGTACGTTTATTCAGCATGTTTAAACAGGTTTAGGATTTCCTGCTGAAAGTTCATTTCATTTCACTTGGAGACCATCACCGCGGGGAGACGCTGTGTTAGCAGAGATTGAGTTATAACTGGACTTTCTCAGAAGATTCTGGAAATCTACTGAATTATAGGCCTTTAGCATTACTAGTGATGGTGTCGTTTTGCCCTGAATTGCTGAAGACATTTTGGAGTTTGTCTTCTTGTCCTTTCTTGATGGATGTTCTGACCGTTTAGCCGATCGCACTCGGGTGTTTCCCCCTCTGTGGTGCAGGGTTTAAAAGTTACACAGCACCATGATGGAGGGTTAAAGGTCTAAAGTCCTTCAGATATCTGAGGCAGTAAAGATGCTGAGATGCTGAGAGGCGTTCTTCACCATGGTGTTGATGTGACAGGACCACGACATGTCCTGCATGATGTCAACACCAATCCGCTGCTTCATGCTGAAGTCCACCGTCGACTCCTTTGTCTTTCTGACGTTCAGGAGGCTCTCAGGGCACCATTTGGGTCTTCTGGATGTCACCAGAGTCCTCAACAAACTCAGTGATTAGAGTAGAGTTAGAAGTGGTCACGCAGTCACAAGTGTCCAGTGAGTACAGTAGGGAGGGTGAGGGAGGGTGAGACGTTTCTGCTCACATGTACTGCTTGTAGTCTGCTTATTTAGAGAAGTACCCCATGGCCAGGGCAATCCAGATTGAGATTAGATGCATCCTGTTTGACGGTCAGATGAAAAACTAAGCAGAGCATCCAGAGGAACCCTTAGTAGCTGTCAAAGCTTGGCGTGTTCCCAGGAATACCATCACCTTCATGGAAGTTTGGAAGCACCACTAAGCTGGTTTCAAAGACCCATAAGCTATAATTCCTTAGAGAGATGTGAGAACCTGGCAGAAGGACAACCGTCTCAGGAATTCATGGTAGAGTTGCTAGAGGGAAGACAGTCCCGAGTTAAAGGTATAGGCCAAGCACTTAATGGACAAGGAAGTGACTGTGGACTGGCTTGTACATCAGGTTAAAGAAGAGCAGGTCCTGCTGTTCTAATGGCTGATACCATGGTGGTGACCACATCATGCTTCATGCAGGACTTGTCAGCTGCAAAGTAGAATGAAGAATGAACACAGTGACTTGGGCTTGAGGTTTAATGTTCAACTTCAACATCATAAAACCCAAAACTCACAGCCAGGCCGAGACAGGAGCAGCTGCAGGACGCAGCATCACCCTGTCACACCTGCACACCACTGTGTCCTCGTAACGTTTGATTCTAGAGCCTGAATCTGTTTTCATGTTCATGTGTTTATGAACTTAAACACGTCTCCTGTTATCCTCAACTTCCAGCCTCCTAACACACAGTATGAGTGCAGATCAATCCCTGCTCTCCGTTATCACCCAGATGAGGATGGGTTCCCTGGTGAGTCCGGTTCCTCTCGAGGTTTCTTCCTATCACCGTCTCAGGGAGTTTTTCCCTCAGCACCGTCGCCCTCGGCTCGTTCATCAGGGACCATCTGATCATTCTGACTCACACACACTCACATCTCATACACACTTCAATAATATTCTTTTAATTGTGTAAAGCTGCTTTGCGACAATGATCATTATTAAAATCACTATAGAAATAAAATAAAATTGAATTGAATGTGTTTTTCCAGCTTTGTCATGACTGCTGTTTTCATGCTGTATTTTTTGTTTGTTTTGCTAGCCTACATTAAATGTCTGTGTGCAGGTCAGTACTCTTCCTGAGCTAATCTCAGATCCCAGGATGCATGCCTCCCTCAGTCACACAGCGTCTGTCTATAAACCCTATAAACTCGTGTAGTCGTACAGAGTGTAGCACAAACATCCTGCTCGAGTAATAAAGCCTGTAAATGAAATCACACTCCACATGGATGTAGTGAGAGATTGAGATGTTGTTCGGCCCGTCCTTCAGTAACAGACGTTATCATGCTGAAGGACGTGGTGCCTTTCGGACAGGGGTATTGATTAGGTCCACATGGGTGGACAGACGGAGTCCTGATTTAGAACTGGAACACGTCTTTTGATAATTTGTCATTGCAGCTCATTTGAGTTTTATCAGGTGAAACTTGAGGTTCCAGTTAAATCTGTGAAGATTTAGAGAGATCAGAATACACGAAGACACTTAGTAACAAAGTTTAAAAGATCATTTCTGTATCGGCTTGTTTTTGATTAATAAATATACAGAGAACGTAACAGTCTGTGTGTGTGTGTGTGTGTGTGTGTGTGTGTGTGTGTGTGTGTGTGTGTGTGTGTGTGTGTGTGTGTGTGTCAGTCCTTTAGTCATGTGATTAGTGAGATCCTGGATGAACACAGAAGCTCGTTCTTAAAGCTCACCTCAGCTCTTATTATAGCTGATCTCTTCCCCAGATACAGTCTACTGCTGCTTTGTGTGTGTGTGTGTGTGTGTGTGTGTGTGTGTGTTTATGGAGTTTTAGTCTGTTCTTCTCTCTCTCTCTCTCTCTCTCTCTCTCTGCGGTGAAACTTGACTCTCTGTGTCTCTGTGCCCTCTGTCAATATGAAGGAGGAGCAACATGCCAACACGTCTGCCAACTACGACGTCGAGCTTCTGCACCATCGAGACGCTCATATAGAGTTCAGGAACGGTACGTGCCATCATTTATTTATTTATTCTTCTCAAAACATGGTCAGTAAGACGGTATTAAAAGCCTGGCCTGTGTTGGCGCCACAGTCCTGTCCAAAAGTATTGGAACAGCAGGCCGATGTGAATGTTTTGGATTTGAGACGATAGATGAAAAGTTCATTGTGTGATATTTACATCTACATGTGATGGATGCGACACTGTCGGTGGCAGACCACTCATCTTTTTAGAGACAGATTTAGTCTTGATATAAATGGTGATTAATATTAATACTGTCACTGTAACACATCAGGATCAACGCCATTACACTGTCCCTCTTTATTTTAGTACAGGTAGTACACTTGGGGTAAGTGTACACAGTTAGTCTTTGTAAGCAGTACAGGTTGTCCCCAAGTTCCGTTCCGGGATCACGTTCCTAAGTCAGATCTGTTCTTAAGTCCGACAAAGCGAGTCTTACACGCCTTTGACACGAATATACAATGTAAAGCATACAGTACCAATCCACTTGACTAAATCTCTGTCTCCTTGCTCCACAAGTACCATGACCGCGCCCCGGACTTTTTTATAATTTTATACATTCACTGAAAATATTGTATATAATTGTACATATCGGTATCTGGTGCACTGCAGTGTCTATTTTTTGTACAATCCACGTGAGCTACTTCTGTGATTTGTTCACATTTATGAATGTTTGTAGAACCTCTGTCCATTCGAATCTGTGGAAATTCCTAACTCGAATGTTCATAAGTCGGGGACTGCCTGTATTATCTAAACGATGAAAATGGTAGCCTGATGTAGTGTGTATATGTCTCTGTGTACAGGTGACACAGGAGGCAGCAGTAAGGAAGGCGGGATAAGAGAAACGGTTACACTAAAATGGTGCACTCCACGCACCAACAGTGTGGGTAAGGGTGTAGCAGGAACTCCACAGTACAGTGTTTATAACCTGTAATGGTCTGACATTAAGATGCTGGTGCTGTTTTCGTTTGCAGAGCTGCATTACTGCACTGGAGCGTTCCGGATCTCTCCTGTAGAGGTCAACAGTCGACCCTCTTCATGTCTCACCAACTTCCTGTTAAATGGCACGTTTGACTGCCTTACTATTTTTTTATTATTCAGTAAATTAATACATTATAAATGTATTAATTATTAATTAAGCAGGAGTCCTGAGCTGTAATAGTTGTTTCGTCCTGTTCCCCCCAGGTCGCTCTGTTCTGTTAGAGCAGCCTCGTAAGGCTGGATCGAAGGTGATCAGTCACATGTTGAGCTGCCACGGAGGGGAGATCTTCCTGCACGTGCTCAACAGCACCCGCTCCACTCTGGAGGATCCTCCGTCCATCAGCGAGGGGTGTGGAGGCCGGGTTACTGACTACCGCATCACAGTAAGGCTCATCACTGTCACCTCATCACGTCACCGTCACGTCACCACGTCAACGCTACATCACCACGTCACCGTCACACCACATCACCACGTCACGTCACCACGTCACGTCACCACATCACCGCTACATCACCACATCACCGTCACGTTGTCACACCACCACTTCACCGTCACACCACATCGTCACATCACCGTCACATCGCCACATCACCGTCACATCGCCACATCACCGTCACATCGCCACATCACCGTCACATCACCGTCGCATCACATCATCACACCACCGTCGCATCACATCATCACACCACCGTCGCATCACATCATCACACCACCGTCTTATCGCATCATCACCGTCATATCGCATCATCACCGTCATATCGCATCATCACCGTCATATCGCATCATAACCGTCATATCGCATCATCACCGTCATATCACATCATCACCGTCATATCACATTATCACATCACATCACCGTCACATCACTCCTGTGTAAAGGAAAATCAATAGTCTTTGGAGTGCCTACATAGTTCTTGTGTTTGAAACAACCTTAAGGTGATGCTCTCTCTCTCTCTCTCTCTCTCTCCCTCTCTCTCTCCCTCTCTCTCTCTCTCTCTCTCTCTCTCTGTGCCTCTGCAGGACTTTGGTGAGTTCATGAGAGAGAACCGTCTCACTACATTCCCACACGCTCTGCTGGATGCTGCTGGGCGAGCGCCCTATGAAAGAGCTAAAGCCCAGCTGGAGCGACACACACGCTACTGGCCCATGATCATTTCCCAGACCACTATATTCAACATGCAGGCGGTGAGTCAGGGTGCTTTTATTTTTAAACTAAGTATTAACTCGATAACTGGTTGGTGTTAAGGTCTGTTCTCTGGTGAACTCTTGTTGCCCCGCCTCCTCAGGTGGTGCCCCTGGCAAACCTGATAGTGAAGGATTCTCTGAGTGAGGACGACGTTCTTACGTGTCAGAAGACCGTCTACAACCTGGTGGACATGGAGAGGAAGAATGACCCTTTACCCATCTCCACCGTGGGCTCCAGGGGCAAAGGGCCCAAACGGTGATGAACACAAACAACACCTTATTTACTTATTTATTTATTTGTATACTTTTAACTCGAGTCTTATTAAAGTTTAGTCTTGATGTTCCAAGTAAAGTTTTGTGATGTAATGTTAGGGCTGATCAGAGAGACTAAATAAACTTGGACTTGTTGTTTGTGCGCTGTAGAGATGAGCAGTACCGGATCATGTGGAATGAGTTGGAGACGCTGGTGAAGACACACGTTGAGACCAGTGAGAGACACCAGCAGGTTCTCGAGTGCATCAGCGCCTGCAGAAGCAAACCTCCAGAGGAAGAGGAGAGGAAAAAACGCGGGAGGAAAAGGGAGGACAAAGAGGACAAAGCGGAGAAGAATGGAAAGGAGTCTGAGGAAAAAGGATGGACGCAGGACACTGAAAGGTGAGACGTGTTCAGTTTGTTAAGGCTCTGATTGTTGTAGCTTCTGTTTACATCTCACTGTAAAGTTTCGTCTCCTTTAAAAGTCATAACCCTGTTCTGAGTGAATCATTTCTGAAGTGAGGGCTGAGCTAATCATAAGCCGAGTGTTATTACATCATCTCTCTCTCACACACACACACAGAGGTCGTTGTGTATATGTGTGTGTGTAACAGCTTGTCTCTCCAGTTTACCAGAGAGGACGTGTTTCTAATTTCTCTATGAATATGTTTCTGTAAAATTTGCCGAGCGATAAAATCACACACACACACACACACACACACACACACACACACACACGGCTGTAAATCTCTCTCCATGCTAATGAATCTCGGCCTGTTTTCGGTTCTCCAGGCAGAAGGGAGCGATGGAGCGAGAGAAAGAGAATGAAAGTGACACTGGCGTTATTAAGGACTCTCCGGATTCCCCAGAGCCGTTCAATAAGAAACCCAGACTAACTTTAGAGGACCTGCAGCCCCAAGAGAAATCCAAAGGTACGTCTGTGTTGCGTGTCCCTAACCTGAGTCGAGGAACACCAAATCCTGAAACAGCAGCAAAGCCATATCTCATGAGGTTCCTCTTTCCTCAGGCCCCGTCTCATTGCTTAGTCTGTGGACCAGCAGGATCACTCAGGCCAACTCCAGGAAGCACCCTGAGTTTGCAGGGAGACTGAACTCCATCAGTAACAAGGCGGAACTGTACCAGCACCTGAAAGATGAGAACGGGTCGGTCACCATCTCACCTGCACCTGATTCCTGAAAGCTTAAAGCCTGCCTGAGACTGAACTTTTCTTGTCCTCTTTTTCAGGAAAGATCTCCATGAGAATGGTAAAGCTACCAGATGATGGATGTCCAAGAGGGAGATTTTTTTTTACTGAATTTGTATAAAATTTAAAACACAATAAAGCCCAGTTTGTTTAGCTTGTGTGTGAATCTTATTCTCAGTCTATATATATATATATATATACTCAGTGTTATAAAGGATGTTATAAACACACTTCACATTCCCTGGTAGGAGCAACAGTCTGAGAAGGTCACAGGAGACAATTCGATATTGTTCTTTCAGTCACAAACCCAGTAGATAATGTAGCTCCAGTTAAAAGGAAAATGATTAGAGATAAGAAACTCGCTCCCTGGTATAACGATCACACGCGCAGTTTAAAACAGACCACTCGGAAATTAGAATGTAAATGGCGTCAAACCAAATTATTAGTATTTCAAATAGCATGGAAGGAGAGCATCCTAAACTATAGAAAAGCTCTTAGTGTAGCTAGATCAACGTATCTCTCCCCTCTTATAGCAAATAACAAACATAATCCGAGATTTTTATTTAATACCGTAGCAGAATTAACCAGGAAAAAGACCACTGCAACAACATACAGTAGTGAGGACTTCATGAACTTCTTTAATCATAAAGTTGTAAACATTAGGCATAAAATTGAGGCTTTGAAACCGGACAATGTAATTGATGCAGATGTTAAACTAACCATGTCAGATCGGAACCTAGAACACTTTACTCCCCTTGAAGAGAATGAATTAATGTCACTCATCTCTTTTGCAAATTCATCAACCTGTATATTAGATCCCATACCGACACATTTTCTCAAACAGATAGTACAAGGAAATAACAGAACCCCTGTTGAAAATAATTAATTCTTCACTCAGCATTGGGTATGTTCCAAAATCTTTTAAATTAGCAGTTATTAAACCGATTAATTAAGAAGTCTGACCTTGACCCCGGTCAGCTGTCCAATTACAGGCCGATATCAAACCTCCTCTTTATCTCTAAGATTCTGGAAAAGATAGTTGCGGAGCAGCTCATGTCTACATAGAAATAACATACATGAACTGTATCAGTCAGGATTTAGGCCTCATCACAGCAGAGACAGCACTCGTTAAAGTAGTAAATGACCTGTTATTGGCCTCTGATCAGGGTTGCGTAACTATGCTTGTGTTACTCGACCTCAGTGCAGCTTTTGACATCATTGATCATAGCATTCTCCTTCACAGATTAGAAAATGTAGTAGGAATTAAGGGAACAGCCCTCTCCTGGCTCAGATCCTATTTGACTGATCGTTATCAGTTTGTAGATTTAAATGGTGATTATTCTCCATGTTCACTAGTGGAGTTTGGTGTCCCACAGGGTTCGGTTTTAGGCCCACTGCTTTTTTCCCTTTACATGCATCCGTTGGGCAACATAATCCGTAAGCATGATATTAATTTTCACTGTTATGCTGATGACACACAGTTATACATCTCAGCAAAACCAGATGCAAGAAACCAGCTTGCTAAAGTTGAGCAATGTGTAAAGGATATAAGAGACTGGATGCTAACTAACTTCCTTCTGCTTAATCCTGATAAGACAGAAGTTGTAGTCATAGGACCGCATGCAGCTAGAAGCAAGATTTTAGATCACACTGTAATTTTAGATGGCCTTTCTGTTCCATCTAGTGCAACAGTAAAAGACCTCGGTGTGATCATAGATTCTAGTCTTTCATTTGAAGCTCATGTAGACAATATCACCAGGATAGCATTCTTTCACCTCAGAAATATTGCCAAGATAAGGAATATATTGTCACTAAACGATGCAGAAAAACTAGTTCATGCTTTTATCACCTCAAGGTTGGACTATTGTAACGCTTTACTGTCTGGTTGTTCAACTAGGTGTATAAACAAGCTTCAGTTAGTACAGAATGCAGCAGCAAGAGTCCTCACTAAAACCAGAAGATACGAGCACATCACCCGTCTTATCTACACTGCATTGGCTCTCTGTGAAATTTCGCATTGATTTTAAGATACTACTTTTGACATATAAAGCATTAATTGGTCTCGCGCCACAGTATTTGAGTGAACTGCTAGTCTCTTTTGATCCGCCACGCCTATTTCTATCAAAGGATGCAGGCTGCTTGCCAAAACTGTGTATTATAAAAACTACAGCAGGGGGCAGAGCTTTTTCTTACAAAGCCCCAAACTTATGGAATAGTCTTCCTATGAGTTCGGGACTCAGACACAGTCTCAGTGTTTAAGTCTAGGCTAAAAACCTACTTATTTAGCCAAGCATTTTGTAAATAGATGAGCCTTAGGTAAAGGAGCAGATCTGGGGGACTCATGGACGTAGAGTATCTGGTGAACTGGTATGTTTAGATACTGTCCTCCCCACTCTCATTGATCACTCAGGTTTGTTGACTGTGAGGTGATTGGTTGCTTTACATCTCAGTTCGCCCTCATGTCTGTGTTTCCTTCTGGCTCTACCTTTTAGTTATGATGTCATAGTTAGTCCTGCCGGAGTCCCTGCTTGCACTTTGCACTAAATATACATTCACCGAATACATTATGTGACTGTGACCAGACCTAACTGTTATCTCTCCTCTTCTTCTCTCTCCCCCTCTCTCTCTCTTTCCCTCTCTCTGTCGAGCTACAAATGTTGTTTCTGAGCTGCCATTGATCCAGACTCCCTCTGCCCTCTGGACCTGCCTGACTCATCCTGGTGCCCCGCTTCTGGTAACGAGGAAGACGGTTCTGGCCTCGCATGATGTTGATGGCCGTTTCTCTGTGGACTTGGCTAGAGTCGCTCGATAATTCAGGACTGGAATTTCCTATAAACCTACCTGAGCCTCCAATAACTACCTGGACTCCATATTAACATCAATTAACAACTGTTATACTGAACTGCCTGCCACCCAACACACAGTATGAATGCAGATCAATTCCTGCTTTCTGTTTCACCCAAATGATGATGGGTTCCCTGTTGAGTCTGGTTCCTCTCAAGGTTTCTTCCTACTGCCATTTCAGGGAGTTTTTCCTTGCCACT
The DNA here is from genome assembly GCA_011419295.1 of Clarias macrocephalus. Taxonomy (NCBI): domain Eukaryota; kingdom Metazoa; phylum Chordata; class Actinopteri; order Siluriformes; family Clariidae; genus Clarias; species Clarias macrocephalus. Next base: position 182,089 of record JAAGKR010000349.1, read on the forward strand.
GTCGCCCTCGGCTTGCTCATCAGGGACTATCTGACCATTTTTTGATTCATACACATTCACATTTCCAACAAACGTAAATAATTCTTTTGATTGTGTAAAGCTGCTTTGCGACAATGTCAATTGTTAAAAGTGCTATACAAATAAAATTTAACTGAATTGACAGGAGCGCAGTGGGTGTGGACAGGGGAGCAGTGGGTGAGGACAGGGGAGCAGTGGGTGTGGACAGGGGAGCAGTGGGTGAGGACAGGGGAGCAGTGGGTGTGGACAGGGGAGCAGTGGGTGAGGACAGGGGCGCAGTGGGTGAGGACAGGGGCGCAGTGGGTGAGGACAGGGGCGCAGTGGGTGAGGACAGGGAGCAGTGGGTGTGGACAGGGGCGCAGTGGGTGTGGACAGGGAGCAGTGGGTGTGGACAGGGAGCAGTGGGTGAGGACAGGGGCGCAGTGGGTTGCGGACAGGGGAGCAGTGGGTGCGGACAGGGGCGCAGTGGGTGCGGACAGGGGAGCAGTGGGTGAGGACAGGGGCGCAGTGGGTGAGGACAGGGAGCAGTGGGTGCGGACAGGGAGCAGTGGGTGAGGACAGGGGCGCAGTGGGTGCGGACAGGGAGCAGTGGGTGAGGACAGGGGCGCAGTGGGTGAGGACAGGGGCGCAGTGGGTGCGGACAGGGGCGCAGTGGTTGCGGACAGGGAGCAGTGGGTGCGGACAGGGGAGCCGTGAGGACGGATGATCATGTCCTGTATGAGAGGAAGAGAAGGAACTTCTCAGTCAGAAGTGTTCCACCTGACATAACCGGTTCCCCTGCAGCAGTTACTGATGATGAACTGAAGTGAAGAGTTTCGCGTTTTCTGCTCAGATTTAGAAAATCTCTTGATGCAGCCTGAGCAGAGGTTTTATTTAAAAAATATTTTAAAAAAAACAGGTTTTACTCCAGATGATGGACTTTTTTATTCCAAGCTGAGAAGCAACAGGTTTATCAGTTGATCCTGATCTCTGGCAGTTTTGCCTGGAGGAGGTTGAAGAGTTTTGCCGTTTCTGTAACGGAGACGCTGGTGGAGGTTCACATTGTTTCCTCACTGCTCTGATTATTCACCCCGAAATCAACACGCTTTGGAGAATGATTAACATTATTATTGACTCGTATCTCAGTTTCAGTGAAAAGTTGCATCAACATTTATTGACCTTCCTGTCATGTTTTAGAACAGCATTATGTTACATATACTATATGGCTAAAAGTATGTGCACCCCAACTATCACACATGTAGTTGTGTATGTGTTGAAAATCCAGACATGTTCCCCCTGTGTGCTGTTAAAATGCGCTCCACTTTTCTGTGAAGACTGTACACTAGATGGTGTGTGTGTGTGTGTGTGTGTGTGTGTGTGTGTGTGTGTGTGTGTGTGTGTCATTCACACACTTTACAGGAGCATTAGTGAGCTCTGATGTGGAGGAGGCTCCGGTTCCAGTTCATCCCAAAGCTGATGCTTCAGTGGGGTTGAGTTCAGTCAAGGCTCTGAGCAGGACACTCGAGTTCCTCCACTCACACACACACACACACACACACTCACACTGCGTCTTCATGGAGCTGGATTTGTGGATCTCACAGCGGCATCATCATGCTGGAGAAGGGATCGGGCCTCGTGACATTCTAAACGATTGTGTGCCTACAAGCTCGTGGTATTACTCTGAGGAAGAACCACTGAGGGTGCACTTACTTTTAGTATATATGATGTCATTTTGAATCAGAAAGCGCTTAGCTGTTAGACAGGCTAATGGGGAAATGATGAGAGCGCAGAACGATCAGAACTCGTGTTTCCATATGAGAGTTTATCAGAGGAACTCGGCTGAAGTAAAGACGTTTCGTATCTGCAGCAGTTCGGTGAGACAAAGTGCTTCAATTCCTTCTGGGTTTTAACCTAAAAAAACATGTTGGTCTGTAATTACCCACTTGTGATGACCTACACACAGTCTAAAAACAAAGACAAAGAAAATTAAAGAACCAATTTAGCGAGTGTGTAAATGCTGGTGCTGATTCTCTCACCGCGGGGGACCAGGGGCCCGGGGCCCCTGACGCAATTCCAGGACCTCAGGGCGCACACACACACACACACACACACACCACTATAACCAAGTGCCAGCGACTCACCCTGGGCTGATTACATTCGGATAAACTCGGTAGATTTAGGATCAAGGTCACAGCAAGGTCAGGTCAAGGTTATGATGTCACAGCAAGGTCATAGTCCTGCACTAAATATACATACACCTTATACACTGTGTGACCGTGACCAGACCTGATCTCTCTCTCTCACACACACACATCTCCTGTTATCCTCAACTTCCAGCCTCCTAACACACAGTATGAGTGCAGATCAATCGCTGCTCTCCGTTATCACCCAGATGAGGATGGGTTCCCTGGTGAGTCCGGTTCCTCTCAAGGTTTCTTCCTATCACCATCTCAGGGAGTTTTTCCCTCAGTACTGTCGCCCTCGGCTCGTTCATTAGGGACCATCTGATCATTCTGACTCACACACACTCACATCTCATACACACTTCAATAATATTCTTTTAATTGTGTAAAGCTGCTTTGTGACAATGACTGTTGTTAAAAGCACTGAACAAATAAAACTGAAATCTTGAAAACTGAAATCATCTGGAATCTTATTTTTTCTGTAAATGTACATTTTGTGAAATGAGATCATGGGTGTGGTTCTGAAAAAAGTAGAAAATCCTGCTGCAATTGGTGATTTGAATTGCAAATGAAGCATGGGTGAGCGATCCTGAGAGATCCTGCACATCTGTGTGTGTGTGTGTGTCGTCCTGATGCCTGTAAGTGTGTTAACATGGACGCGTCTTCACTCAGACTCAGAAAAGAAACTCGCTGCAGTCTGTATTTAATATTTTATTACAAAAAAAGGTTATTACAGTTTATTGTACACAGCCTTTTAGGACGTTATCGTTCTATAGATAGGGAACACTCTAGGACAGGCATGCCCACTTGACAATGCTAAGAGAAAAAAAATCCAAAGAGTTAGAAATTAAATGAAAAGCTTTGAATTACTTTAATACACTGATTGCATTCATTAGAAACAGGCAGTAAAGAATATCTGACACTGATGTAGAGACTTCAGGGTGAAGGTGGGCTCAACTGAAAAGCACGTCAGGTGCACACGGTGTGTGTGTGTGTGTGTGTGTGTGTGTGTGTGTGTTTAAATAGATCGCTTATCGCACACTACGTCAGACACTCAGACACAGACGTTCACCAACTCATCACAGGGGTGCAGAGGAAGATGAGGAGAAGAAGATCTACATTAATTTGCACGTGACTCTGGACTGACTGAGACTCTGACCTGCACGTGCAACCGACCGCAAACACCAGCAACGAGAGCCGCGGCGAGGAACCGGCGAGGAACGCGGTGTAACATTCTCTAATGTCAGTTTAAAGGAACAAAACCCAAAAGTGTAAGAGTTAGAAATGAAGCGTGACGGTCTGGACTCCTGGAGCCCTGCACACTCCATCAGACCAAATGTGTATCACTAATAATAATAATAATATCACTAAAAGTTCAGAGTAAATGATAATTAGACTATAATTTGACATTGGAAGCACACAAACATGTCAGGTTAATGGATTCTTGACCAAAAAATTATAAAAATCTGTAATTTGTTTCTGTGCCTAAATTAAAATAAAGGTGGTGTAGATGTGTAACTAACACACACACACACACACACACACACACACACACACACACACACACACACTAAAGAACCCAGCCATGCAAGTCTGCAAAGTGTGAAACAAGACATCAGCTCTAATCCAAGCGGATATTAAAACACACACACACACGCGCTCTGTCGTGAGCAGCACCTCATCAACGCCTCGCGCTGAAAAACTGATCAGACAGAAAACTGGTTTATTATAGAGACGGACCGATCTGTCCAAATCCGGCCTGATTTTCAGTAAAGTCCACGAGGACAATCAGTAAAGTTTCTGTACAGCGTCTCTGTAAAGGTCTGATGAAGTCCCGAGGGACAGAGTTTAAATCTGTCTCTTTTCTTTATTATTACATTTATAACAGACGTGTCTGTTCTTCTTTCCATTCTGTAATCTCTCTTTTTGATCCCAGGAGGACGAGAGTGGGCGGGTCCTCGTCCACGTGTCCACTGTTCAACAACATTTAAGTGCTGTTTCTCATCATCACCACCTTACAGGGGTTTAACCCTCAGAGACGAAGTTATAAAACACCACTGTCAGACAGTCTCACTGGGGTCTGGTATAAAGCGCGCGCACACACACACACACTACCAAAAAGTAACACACACACAGCGGGTGATAATTAAAGCGATTAGGGCCACGTGTTGAAGTATTACTGATCTCACTTACTGTAACTTCTTCCAGGACACACACACACACACACACACACACACACACACACACACACAGCGGGCGGAGTGCCACGCCCGACTGCTCGAGGCTCTGACACGGAGAGGTGGCGGTGTTAAACATGAACTGAAATAAGAGATGGTTACTAGAGAGAGCTTCGATGTGCAATCGTCTCTTTAATCTCCAATTCTTTTTAATGGCTGAAATCAAAAAACAAAAACAACAACAACAACAAGAAAGAGCAGGCTGAGCAACAATTAAAAGAAAAATTCCAACCAAAAAAAAAAAGTCCAACCAAAGTGACCTAGTGAAGACGCTGCTTCTGAGATTGGACTGCTGATGGTGTGTGTGTGTGTGTGTGTGTGTGTGTGTGTGTGTGTGTGTGTGATTTAGACTCCTACTTGGTGATTATCTGACGTCTAATCTCAGACAGACGGATGCACTCCTCTACCCCCCGCCCTCCGCCACCCCCCCCCCCCCCCCTTAGTCCAGTCTCTCGTGCAGACTGTTTATAGACAGTTATATATTTATTTATTTATGTGTGTATGTTTATTTGTTTATGTTGACTGTTGTGAAGTCGCTCCGTCAGGCCCGGGCGCTCGCCGTTGTGCTCCGGGTCAGATTGTGCTGCTGAACATTAAAGAGTCTACAGTCACGGTGTGGTGCCCCCCCCCTTCCCCCACTGCTGCTGCTCTGACAAAATATACTGATATTTTTAACAAATCTATATATATATATGTGTGTGTGTGTGTGTGTGTGTGAGAGAGAGAGAGACGTCCCATCAGCAGTAACTGACCTCCAGTCTACAGACCTGCTGAAATGAGTGTACTGAAGCTACAGAGCCGCAGGGGAAAGGTGGCCAAAGTGTGTGTGTGTGTGTGTGTGTGTGTGTGTGTGTGTGTGTGTGTGTGTGTGTGTGTGTGTGTGTTTTAAGGGGTGGGGATGTCACATAAAGAGGGTCATCCTTATCAATGGTATAGCCATAAAAATTCTGAATTTAATAATAATAATAATAATAATTATAATAATAATAATTATAATAATAATAATTATAATAATAATAATATAAAAATTGTCTTGTTTAAATATGAGTTTTATAGTCTGCGTCTCATGTTTAGGAAATTATAGTCTCTGGAATAAAGAAGAGGTGCATGTTCACTACAACTCCATGTCCTGCGCCTCGTCTTCTGAGAAATCCGACATGGAGCTTTCTGATGAAGAGTCGCCTGCTCCCTCCTCCTGCTCCTTCAGCGCCTCCTCTGTTGCATATTTCTGAATGTATTCTGCAGGAGGGGAGAGAAAGACACACCAGTTGAGTAACGCTTTCAATCGAGGCTGCTGTCGAGTAGTGTAGGTGATGGGGTCGCAGCCCCCCCCCCTTTGTTCTACAGTGTTATTAATAGCACAAGTTAAAGACCCGTATCTCAACACTGAGGTTTCAGGACGTTTGTTGTTCTTTTGACTGCAAACACCTGGAGAAAGACACCGAGGCCAGGACTCGGAGACTGTACTCACTCACAGAGCCATCTGGAGCCAAAGAAAACACCGGGAGCGACTGGGGTTCTTCTGACATCTACACTGGAGAGAACACTGCATATTTCACTTCTTTACCTTTATGCTCTGTATAAAAAAAAACTATCGTGTGTTGCATTTATGAAATCAGTGAACTGCTACAGAGGAAACCAAATCTGATTTCTGCATGCAACAACAACAACATTTTGAACCCGCTGGGTCGAAGTCTATTTTCAAATAAAATACTTTGAGTCCTTTTCATATTTATTAAATAAAAAGCCGAACTTTGAAATATCCACCTGCAGCGAAACTGAAAGTGATGTCGGCCCCCGGACACACACGGCATCTAATGGCGTGTACTGGAGCGCGCAGTCGGCCGCCAACCTGAACCGAACTGGGGCTCGAGAAGCTCAATAAACCGCGTGCCGGCGGGCGTCACACACCGGCGGGCGTCACACACCGGCGGTTCTCGCGCACAAAAAAATAACCATCATAATCTTCAAATTCAGAATTACATTCAAAAATAAACTTAATGTAAATAAAATACTCATTATTTATTTTATAATTCCACAGGGAGCCGCAGCAGAGGGACGACAGACACATGCAGCTCCGAAGCAGCGCGTTGCCGACCCCCGAACCAGAGGATTATTTATTTATTTTAAGAAATTTTATGTACTACTAAAAATGTAAACCCCCTCCTCCCAGTGAACACGTGTACGGAGACGTGTACGGAGACGTGTACGGAGACGTGTACACACTGAAAGGCTGGAGAGGAGACGGATCTGCGCTCTCTATTCACACTGAACAATCTGGCCTCATTCACAGGGTGTTGAGACTGAACCCCCCTCTCAGGTGTAAAGGGGGGGAGGGGGGGCACACACACAGTGGGGCCGTTCTAGTCAGTGTATATTCTGGAAAACCACACAGCGGGTCCAGGACACGCCCCTGGGAGGCCCCTGGGAGATCCCCGAGAGCAGGGGGAGGAGGAGGAGGACAGGGCTCGTCTGTCCCTCACCCCATGACTGGGAACTACAGAAACACTCCTTACACACCGCAGATCAGATGCTCACATTTAGTTCAAACATGAAACTCATTTTAGATTCTAGATATATAATTTTGAGTTATTTTGAGACGGAGATATAAACGGGTCGAATACTTGATGAAAACTATGAGATGTTATATGTTAAGATATTACAGTTATTTGTTTATGAGCTGGAAGCCTTAATCATCTATTAAAAACAAAAAGTAGTGCTGACAATTACAACTTTTAATCTAGTTAATCAGGATTAATCACAATTTTAAAACACTCAGATTTACTTGTATTGTTATAAACATAAGCAGGTTGGAATAAAGAAACATGACAAACTGGTCAGAAGAAACAGATTATGCGCTTCTATAATACCTCAAGCATTAACACTTAGTAAATGTTAAATTAAATTCTCGGGCGGGGCTCGAACCCGGATCCTCCGACCCGAAAATCAACAACCCAGAGCCTGAGCCTCCTGAGCCGCCGCTCACGCGTCTTATATTTAAAGTGCTCTTGTAAAATATTTCCCCTTGAAGGTCGCTCGGGCGCACGACCAAACTTCCATCTAGAAGCTTCTTATAACGAAACTTGCCACTCAGCACCTGGTGATGTTTCCTCAGTCGTCCGATTATCCGCGTTAAACGTGTCGTTATCACACACAGCCGGGTAACCGCACCGAGATTATGGGACGCCATTAGGGTCAAACTTGATCATATAATTGTTTTGCGTTAAACTTTCTAGATCGATCATGTGTTAAGGCGTTAATATTGACAATCTCACAAAAAAAGGCTTTAAATATTTCACTTTATGTGTAATGTGAATCTAGAACACTTTTCCATGATACTTTTCTCGCTGTGTATTAAACATCTGTGCCGTGACTATGAGTGAATAGCTTAGCCAATGCTAACAGTGGGCTAATGTTTCAGCGGCTCTGACTCACCTTTGATTTTCTGCTTGTACTCCTCTGGCCGGTGTAAGTACATGGCTGCAGCGTCTCCGTTCAGGGGGTCTATGGGGTTGGGGTACGCAAGCAGCTGGGGCAAAAATGACTCAAATATATTGGTGAGGTCTGCAGGGGAACAAGAACAAAAAAGAAACAAGATAAAATAAATAGACAGTAATGAGAAGCGTCTCAGAGTTGAACAGAAGACCTCAGGTCCATAAGAGCTCCATAAGAGCGGTGTAGATAACAGACCACACACACACACACACACACACACATACACACACACAGCTGGTCTCATGTGAATATATGAACAGTCTTATCATTCACACCCTGTGTTATGTTCAGATAAACAGTCCTTCCTGCTGTACAATCGCTCCTAGTGTGAGGAACTTCAACACCAAGGCCACACCGATCTTTTATTCTCAACCCATAATGAAGGAATTTGCGTTTGACATCAAAAGATGTTCGTGTTCATTCATGCTGTTAGAGATTGTAGGGTTTTTACCAACCAGTAACTCTGGATATCTATTCTTCATCTCAGGTTTGGGTTTCTTTTAAAGAAAAAAAAAAAACACATCAAGACTGAGAGCGTTCTACAGGAGAGACGATCAAGACAACTGAAACTGTGAGAGAGAGAGAATAAACCAGAGACACTGCAGAAGCACTGGGCATCATCCTGCGACTAGAGAACCAACAACCAGACACAGAAGTGTCAGTCACGAAGAGCAGAACTCCACGAGGACCTGCTGTGAAGAAAAACTCAAAACAGCGAGACGGGGGTGAAGGTCTCACACCGACAAAAGAAGACTGAGGTATACAGGAGCAGACAGTAAGGGGCACATCATCATCATCAGGAGCAAGAACCACAGAGTGGACGTCACAGCTCTGGAACTGAGATGAAGCTCTACCAGAGTGATGGAGCGGGAAGCATCTGCTCCTGAACCAGAACACATGAGCTGATGGGTGCAGTGTCCAGGCTTGGGATTGCATGGCTGCTTCTGGAACATTCTCACTGATCACACTGATCTCTACTGATGCAGCAGGACAACACACACACACCTCTTCTGAGCAGTGTGTGACAACATCATGTGACAGAAGCTACAAGACTGGAAGGAAGAACGCAGATCATCTCTGTCAGGGTTCTCCATCTCCACACTGGAACCATCACCAGCTCTGCCACGCCTTAATGTACAACCACAACACTGCCATCTCTCACACACACACACACACACACACACACACACACACAGCTAAAAAGTCATACGTACCGTACAGAGCAGTCCATGTCTGATTTATCACGTCTAAGCACACAGTCCCAGATCTGCAACAAAGACAAACAGATCAAGTGCATGAAACACACACATACACACATACACACACTCCTCATACAATACTGGGATAAATAAACAGTGTTGATCCAAAGTATTACAACAGAAAACATCTCTAAATGAAAACCTCATCTCATGATTGGTTACAGGAAATCAGTCTGGTCTGTGATTGGTTAAAGGCTTTACTATGTGTGACACATGAGCCAATCAGTGTCTTTTCATCAGTAAAGAGAAGAAGAGAGGATGAGAGAAAAAAATAAACAAAGTCAGTTGTATTGAAGTTAAGAGACTGGTACAAGTCCCTCCCACCCCACGCCGCTGAGAGAGCTCGGCCAATCAGCTTTCTTTAGGCCCTCGGCTGCGAGAGGTTACAGCATCACCCACTGCGACTGAGCCGCAGGCCGCCGCCGCAGTGTCGCGACTGAGCCGCAGGCCGCCGCCGTAGTGTCGCGACTGAGCTGCAGGCCGCCGCCGCAGTGTCGCGACTGAGCCGCAGGCCGCCGCCGCAGTGTCGTGACCCGGCGCGAGCCTGCGCAGGGTGACGGGGTGCTTTGATCACTCACCCGTTTTACACCCTTCACTGTCAGGCATTTATTTCTCTCATCCTGATGAAGTGAGAGTTAAACCGTCCCTGGTACCACACACACACACACACACACACACGACTAAGTAACTGTACTTCCCTACACCAGTAGGAGACACATTAATACTAAAAACACTGCTGAATTTAAAAAATAATAATCATAATTTGTGCTTGACTCCTTATATTGTTATTCCTCTCCTCTACACAGTCAGACGCCATCTGTACATCAATCACATCCAACTGTGTCACTTCACAATCTGATCCACACACACACACACACACACACACACACACACACACACACACACACATACAATACGGAGTCTCCTTTAGCTGCACAAAGCGTCTGAACCCCGTCTAGTGTAGAGAGCACGATGAGGTACTTTTTGTAAATGATGTCATCACTTCTGTACAGGGAAAGGGATGTTAATTATGGGATGCCGGGGCCAAAACCCACATACTCAGCCAGAAGCACTTTCAGCAAGAACACACATCTGATAACGTCATGTCGTCTTAAACAACACGCCGTGTCTGCAGTAATCGTCATGTGATCTTTGTATTTGCTTTTCTCTTGGCTCTGAAACACGTAATGATCAATAAGAACACACAGTAGCCCAACGCCGGTTAGCGGTGCTGAGCTTCACGTACCAGCTACCCTGGATTGTACAGGACCAGCTAACAGACAGACGTGACATTTCACATCAGACTGAAACATCTTAGGGCTCCACAGCTGGACGAACATCTGTAACTATCACACTGCTCCAGCGCTCCTCAGACCGGGTCCGACTCGACTCCAGTACTGACCCAGTAATCACAGAGACAGAGACACACACACCCATCACTCTCACCCGACACATCCGGCTGCCTGGTGTGGTGGAAATCATCTGTACTGGGGCACGTGTGTGTGTGTGTGTGTGTGTGTGTGTGTGTGTGTGTGTGTGTGTGTGCTGCGCCTGGGGAACCAGTTTGACCCCTGTGATCTAACACACACATTAGTGTGGATCTACAGCGGTATCTGTCGTCATGGTGATCACTCTACAGCGTTACTGCTTCCTCGTCTGTAACGTTAATGAGTGGAGCTGTGGTTTTAAGTTTAACGAGTGTATGATAGAACAGCTGGTACAGACAGAGAGAGAGACAGACAGACAGACAGACAGAGCGTCTGATAAGAAATAAGCTGCAGTAAGAGTGGAGTGTGTTGTTTTTATCAGGCTCTCTGGGTGTGTGACTTTTTTGCAGCATCATCACTGCGTGTTCAAGATTAAATTAAAAAAAAAAGAAAAAAAAAAAAAGCACAACCCCTGGTACAGGTCACTCCTCCTGCACTGGCTGTGTTTAACATCCCTCCTGGGGGATCCCAGGGTCAGGGGGTCAGAGGTCCACCCCGCCACCCCGTCTCACCTCCACACACTGTTCTACTGAAATGTGCTGAAGGAGATAAACAGCTAAACAAACACACTTACGCTTCATCGATGTTTGGATGAAAGATCTTATTCATGAATCCTGCAGAAAGAAGACACAGGGAAGAGATCACACCTTTACTCCTGTTCCATGGAGATCTCTAAAAAACATCTTCACACTTCACTGCTCAGTCTCTGTAATGTAACGTGATGTGAGAAACACACTGTACCTATAGACGGGGATTTGAAGGGGTATTTGTCTGGAAGATCTACACGCACCTTCCATACACCTCCCTCATACGGTGCTGTAGAGAAGAGAAGGGAAGGGGAGGGGGGGGGGGAGGTTAACAATAACAATATCAACAATAAACATGTTATAATAATACACTGGACCATAAAGCAGCCAGAACATGTGTGCTGCACTCGGGCTGAAGGAGAAACCTGTCATTTGGTTAAAACATAGAAAACCTCTTTCACCACAAAACAGTAATTTTTTTGTGATTCCTATAGAACAAACACCAGTCATTAAACATGATCTCTCTGAGGCCAGGCTTTCACTCGGGTGTAGGGTTGCCAGGTCTGATATATTTCACTCAGATGACTGAGGGTAACGCACACCGGGCACACTGAGGAGTGAGATCACCATCCCAGTTTGGCACGAAAACCGAATACCTCTGTGGAGCCCAGACCATCCTGACGTCTACACTTTACTGAGTGTCATGTGTAAGACACGGAGTGGGGAAGTGGAGGCTCAAACGATCGGAAGGTCAGGGGTTCGAGCACCAAGTCGGCACTGTCGAGCCCATGAGCAAAGGCTCCTAACCTTGTGTTCTGCAGGGGGCGCTGTATCCTCGACGGGGACATGTGAAAAAATCCCTCTCTGTGTTGTAAGGTACAAGTCTGTTGTCGGCTGGGGTGAGGGCGTGTCAGGGTGAGTACGTCTCATGTCCCGTGCAGGGCTCTGCTGTCCACACCAAGTCCCAGGACACGAGTATGATCTCAGGATGGTACAGTGACGCGTCCCTGTGGAGGAACGACTTCCTGACTCCAGCGCTGTGGCACCAACTGCACGAGCGAGTTCACGGCGTGTTGGTATCAGATACCACTGTGTCCTAATCATTTCAGGAACCACAGAGTCAACCATTCGCTCTGCTTCTTATGGAGTCTTTTTTTTTTTAAATAAACGTCATAGAAATTATCAAAATATATTCTGAGATCAGCACGTATCCTCAGGAACCACTGACACAGCGCGTCACACTGTGGGCTGGTAGTGACGCCGTTACACCTCACTGCTACAACCTGGTAAAAATCAATATTCTTCTGTTTTTCTTTACATAATAAACTTTGTTCTGACGAAAACACTATATTTTTGTTCATTTCAGGCTTTTACAATCACTGTATCTTTATAACAAAGTGTAGAGGGTGATAAGAGAGGTCATAAAGACTCTCCTCATCATGTAATTCTCTGTCTACGGCATAATAAACAAACAATGCGCTCCTGCCTGAGACGCCTCTGCTATTTGTAGTTCACTCGAGATGACGACATTCATGGCCTGGTGAAGGGGCACCTGCTCCATGTGCCCTACTCCACACCTGAGAGGCTCATACACACTCACAATAACACACACACACACCACATATTTTATTTGTACAGAGAAAGAAACGAGACTTACTTCCTTGTGGTCCGTAAAATTTCACTACAAATTCATTAAGTCCGCTGAGAATCGTGACTTCGTGTTTACTCTCGATGCTGAATGGAGCAGGTTAAGGTCACAGCGTGTGCGTGTGTGTGTGTGGTGTGTGTGCGTGTGTGTGTGTAACAATACAACTGTCACAGTGTTCTTTAATAATACACATGTAGATCCTTCCAGAACATCTGATCTCTAAGGCAAACACCCCACACTTTAACACACACAAAGACATTCCATAGTGTAAAATCACACAAACGCCTGGTGTGAAGGTGGATTCGGGTCACGCCCCGCGTCAGGAATGTGTTTTAGTGAATCGCTAAACCTTATTAAAAGGTTCCAAATAACCCGGCCTGTTTCAGTCAGGGTGCGCTTGACATCGTCTGATACACACAGCGCCACCTGCA